>JAPMOR010087384.1:35626-81218 GCA_026543865.1 Argiope aurantia
GCCTAGTTAAATAGTTCAAATGTTTATTAATATAATTATATACACTGTAAATTAATATTTAAAAAAGCCAGTTCTAACCATTGAAGGTAGGATAGAATGATAAATTTGATGGTAAATTTACACCCAAGGTTTAGAAAAGTTAAATAACTTTTGATAATTTTTTACAGTATACAAAATATATGGGATGTAAAAGTATGATTCATATGATGATATGATACATAAATTATATATTTTTTTTTTATGAAAGAATATGATTTATGACCTGGCTATACTTAAAAATTTCAAAAGTTTTTAAGTCTAAAAAGTTTTTGTAAAAATTATATCATGAAATTTTTTTAAAACTGAAATAACAATGTGATAGAAAATTTAGAAACGTATTAATAAGTTAATGTTATGAAAATTTGATATTTATTTCTATCTTTCACTCTTTTAAAAGTATTATATGTAGAAAAATAGAACTTTTCTGAAGAAAAAGTTTAAAATGATAAATATTTGAAATGATTAAAATAATAATTTCAGAAAACTTGTAAAAATATACTTGAAGAATTAATAAAGATTTAGGGTTTTTTTTTTTTAAATCTACATTTAATTAATCATTTTATCTAACTTTTTTAAAAGATAATCTTTATGTATCTATTAGGAATTTATTGATTCTGATTGAATTTAGAGATGTATACATTTTTTCTACAGAGAGTTTTATTTCATAAGGGATACAAATAATTCTTTTTTTGGAAAAGTCGAGATATTTATATAAATAAACAAATAATCTTTGTATTCTGCTGAATCCACTTCACTAATTTTAGAATAAAGTTTGCATTTGTATTACTGTTAAAGAATATTTTTCATTATTCTTTGTCTAATCTGATTTTAGTTAGATAATCCAGTTCTTTTTCTCCTTCCCCCCCCCCAAAAAAAAAGATTGTTGATTAACTTTGTACAATAAAATCGGTTCAAAGAAAAAGACTGTGTAAATGCCAAATGATAATTTAACTAGATATTTTTAAAGACTATTAAAAAAAATCCCACCTATTTCAATTTTTGATAGGAAAAATATGATTTTAGATTTTTTTTTAATAATTACTTTTTATTTGCTGGCATATTAAAATTAACAACTATTTAATACATTCAGAAACAGTTTCTACTCAAATTGAGTTCTGGTGATAAGGGCTCCAAAAACAATTCTGTATTTTCTTTTTAAAAAATTCTGTTATATATGCAATAATTTTAATTCTTAGTTTCATCTGAGAATCATAATTATGTCCCATTTTTTGAAGCCCTTTATTTATTTAATGTCATTGGAATTAATCAAAATATAAATTCTTTCTTTCTTACAGCTAATGTATCATTTAATTAATCATTTGGGTCATTTCCCAATGGGTATTGGAGCATCCCGTTTGACAAGCTTAGTGAATGAACATGATGATGTTCCAAACTTGACAGGCGATGAATTATCAGCAGAAGTATTCCATGCACCAAATGTCCAATTTTTTGTTCTTAACAACAGTTCCATCATTTCTTTTGTGGAGATACCAGCACTGGTAAGTTAATTGAAAATGAACTTAAAAAATCAACAAAAATGTATTGAATAAATTTCTAAAACACACTGGTTTTTAGCACTTATCTTGCTTTTCTGTTCCTCAGTAATGAGTAAATTCTTTATAGATCATTTGACATTTTTATATATTTATAGACATTTTTGCCTTTCATTCAACTCAAAACTGACTTAATGTATTTGATCCCTCTATATTCTGATTTTTCTTGTTACTGATTTTCCTAATCTATATTGGGGCAATTTAAAAACATTGTCATTTATTTAGTAATTTTTAAAGAAGTTTCTTCCTTTCATAGTCATATGTATGATAAATATCTATTAAATTTGATGACAGTTTTTTTTATTTATTAAAATTTTTGAAAAATAAATAGGCAGTGATGTGTATAATAAATAAAATAAACTATATTTAAATATTTAAATTGACTTTTGTTTTTGCATTTGTAATTAAAGATCCAATACATCCAGATTCAATCCAACAGATCCAATTCTGTAGCTTTCATCGGGATCAGATTCTTAATGAAAAAATATATTTTTTAACATTTTTTTATTCTTTTATTTTAAAACCCCATCATTTGAGTTTCCTAATCCGTTTTTGTTTTAATTCTACAATTGAAAAAAAGAGAGATGTGATGTTTTATGAACCACTGTAGCTGAAAACGAAACCTGAAATACTGTTCAGTAATGGATTATAAAACACTCTGCGCTTTTGTGTATGCATTAAGATGGATTTAATTCATCAAAACAGGAGTAAAAGGAAAGACGAATATGAGGAGATGTTTACATTTACTAGTATCTAATAGGGGAAATCCAAGGTCAAAGGGAATACCGGAAATGCACTCATCCTTCCGCGTCTCACCCCTTAATGAGATGGAGTTGTCGAAATTTGGTCGTCTCAGAATCCGTTGACGAACAGTAGTTTAATGTTTTCCAACATTTTGTCAAATACATGTCTCCTTGAACTGAAATTTTTTTTATTATTTCGTCTATCAGCAAGCTATATGTATGAGAATACGTTTTGAGTAGTTTTTATGCTGAAAGAATTCACAGTTACATCTGCTTTTGAACATTGTTTATGTTTAAAAAGCATTTTTAGTGCAAGATAAATGAAAACTTTAAGTGATTTTTTTTGTAAAACATGATATCCTAAAAACTTATTAATATAATATTACCTTGAAATTTTGCATACATGTTACCTTTAGTGTGTCAAAGGCAATGAAGTAGGGATATAACTTTGAACTGAGTAGTTTTTCTTTTAGAGCTGCCTAATGTAATTTTCAACTACAATTTTTGTTGAATTTTCAGTACAGAAATACTTGATTAGCTATAACCTTTTAGGAAATGCAAAAATTTCATAGATTATTCTCTTTACCATAGCTGTAAATATGTTGTGTATAAAAATAATTGGAATGTGCAATAGAATTTTTTGTAGAATGTTTTGCTTTTTGCTGCAATTTTCACTATTTTTTTTAACCTAAATTAACACAATTTACAGAATCTCAATTGACACAGAATTTCCTGATCAATAATTTTCATTATTTGCAATCACATCGATTCAAAAAACGAAATAAAATACCTCATTAGAGGGATTTTTCAAAAATCTCTCTCCTTAAATAGACATATACTTTAAGTTTAACTTATTCATGATGATGCAGAATGGAAAGTAGCTATACAAATAATGCAAAAGAAAAAAAATATATTAGTTTGAAATTATAAATTGTTGTTGAAAATATAATATATTTTGTGAAAATACCCTCAAAGTAATAACCCTAATTACAAAGTTTCATTATTTTAAAGTTGACTTCATCCCTTTTATCGTATATACCTATTGTTTTATCATTAGCAGTTTCGATTTTTAAATCCAGAAAGGTAGCTTCAAGTTGATTTTTATTGGTTTCTGATAGAATTAAATCTTTTGGATAGCAATTAGTGATAATATTGGTATCATCTATGTTTATCAAAAGTAAGTCATCAATATATCTCCAACCATTTATTAAATTATATTTCATTATTTTTTTTCTTGTAGTAATGTAGGGAAAAAAAGCACTTGAGCTCTTGAGAAAGCTGTTCCCATTGGAATGCCCTTTACTTGTTTATAAAAATTAATTCTATTAAAAATGTTATTTTCAGCAATATTAAAATTACATAATTCTAGCCAGTTAATTTTAGTAATAACACTTTTATTTAAATATTCGTCATATATAAAAGTACAGACATTTATTAATTTTTCATGAGGCAGATTGGTGTATAAATTTTCGACATCATAAGTATTAAGTTTATTAATGTTATCTTTTAGAAAATCCAAAACTTCTTTGTTGCTATTAATTATAAAGTTATCTTCATCTTTGATTTTGTCCAGGATAATTTTTAAGTATTTAAAGAAATGTTTACCCGTAAAGTAATTATAATTGCCAGTGCTACTAGTCCCAAATCTAAATTTTAAGGGTTTTTTTAATGAAATTTAACTGTTGGGGACAAATAAGGATAGTTTAGAGAGCAAGTCTTAATTTTGATTTTTTTCGTGAAGCTAGCATTTTTTTTAATCTAATTTCTTTTTCCCTGTGTTCTTTAAAATATAAGTTGCATTAAAGTTATATTCATTAATTAATAGTTCTTTATAATAGTATTTACAAATTAAGCAGAAATTATTTGCCGATTTATCTATTACTGTAGTAACAAATTTTTCTTTTAAATTTTTTATTTCTTTTTCTAATGTTTTGCTAAAACAAATCCCTCATTCTGTAGATCTGTCAACATCTGTATTTATTTTTGTTTTAATTTTCTCTAAAATTCGCACTTTTTATTCCCCCAAAACTTCCGCATGCCAATGGTGTTTTCTAGATAATTTAGCAATAAAAATATCCAAATCTGTTCCAGATGAAAATAAAATTTTATTATTGTTTATTTTTTTCTCTTAATCTAAATTTAGTTCCACTTTCCATTAACTGTCTTAAAGAGCTGGATTAAATAATTTTTCAATTTCCTGTAATAATAGGACCTTTATCCACATCTATCAAATTCTAGCTTTCTTTCTTACAGTTACAATCTGTTTTATTTATTTTATCTAAATTTTTGCTATAGTAATTATAGTTACAAATTTGTTTCCTTAAAGTTCATGTGCAACTAAACACTATTGAAACAGTTGCTTTATCTGTTAAAGGAAAAAATATATTATTGTTATGCACAATTTTAGGTAATTTTAGTTTTTTGAAGTAATTGTTATTATATTGTACCAAAAACTTATTAAGTGAAAGTTCGTGAAATAAATTCCACTCTGGTGAATGACCAAAAACTAAAAGAAAATACCAAATTTTTCTTGAAAATTGTATTATAGTTAATATATTAGGAATGAAATAGTTTGTTACTCTAGGATATGCCTGGTGGAGGAGCAACTGCTGGTTTAACCACATCGAAATCCCAAGTGCGAATTATTATCCGAGATTTAGGTGGAAAATTTTCTTGGGATTCATCCATACTTTATGGCCCCCCAGATCTGTATTATAGTTCCCCAGATTCAGGTAATTTTCGTTGAATATAATTGAAATTATACATGTCAGATTTTTAAAATAGAAACACTCTTATATGAATGCATATGTGACTCGATTACAATGGAAATATATTTTTATTTCATCTATGATTTTTATTAGTTTATTTTATGATAATAATAGAATTCTAGGGTTCATAATCTTTAAGATTTAAAAAACTAAATATTTGTAAAGGCCAGAAGTTCCTCTAAGTGTGCGTTATGAGTCTATTTTTAGTATGTACTGGCATGATCTTGAATGTATATGTATCTTGTCCCAATTTGCAGAAATGCGACATGAGCTTTAAGTTATATTTAATAATAATTTTTTTTCACAATAGTTTTTTTTTTACCTATAAATTCTTTTTTGAAAAGACCATGTATGGTTTATTTACGGAAAAAAAAATTCAGTGTGCCATAATTGAAATGGGTCACTGTAGATTCAGATTTTAAAAAGTGTTTCATAATGTTTAAAATTTAGGAAGCATTGGTACAGGCTGTCTAATAAATCTATTAAATGTTTATTGTGCAGTTATAATCATGTTTATACATTTAAAGTTATTTTGCTGTTATCAATTAACTTTTTTTTTTTGGAACCGTTATGTGGAATATCATTCTTACTTATATCTGTGAAGTAATGCAATAGTTTATGGTTATTCCTTGAATTATTTTCTTCACAATTCAAAAAAGAAAAGTATGTAAAATATCTTAAATGGGAGATCAAAAGCCTTAGAAATATATTTAATTTACTGTGAAGAAGATATGCATTTTATAAATTAAATAAAATAAAACAAAAATCTAATGAACATGTATATACTTTCCATTTAAAAATCAAATGTAAAATGCATATGCATCCATTTTATAAACTCCAAGCCAATCTATATATGTGGTATATTATTTCTCATGACTGCATAAATTTGTGCCCTTTCCCCCCCCCCTAATTTATGCATATTATTTTCAATGAAAGGAATTATAAATGTTGTATGATTGCTCAAAAAATATATTGCAATTATTTCATATAAATCAATTGTTGCTTATTATAGCAGATTAGAAAACACAATCTTAAAAATATTGAAAATTGCAAGCATAAATTTAGTAAGAAAAGCTTTTGTTAGATTATAAAGCATTTATATCAATAGGGTTGATTTTTTTTTTTTGTTGAAAGTTTGATCTCATTTAATACAGATTATTATATCTCACATCTAGCATACAATAATATTCAATATTTGGCAGTGTGGTAAATTGTATCTTATAATTCCTGAGATATGTGGAGGTGGGTGGGGGTGGGAATGTTGTTGTGAATTGCACAATACAAATTCCCAGCATTTGAAAAAAGGAGAAATAAATTTTTGAAAATTGTTGAATTATGTTAAAGTTGAACTGGGGAACTAAGCTTCTTGAATTTTTATGTACAATTTCATCGGAAAAAGAATTGTGGTCTTAATTTCAAAAATGTTGAAGGCATAAAGCTAGTTTTTTTACTTGCTTTTTATTTTTGGAAGTATAAATATCTTTAAAAATTTGACAGTTGCAATAAAATCTTCATTTTAAATGATAAAGTAATTTATGAAATTATATGATTTCTTTAAAAAAAACAAACAAAGTATGCAAAAATTGTGTACCAGCACTATCTGGGAAAAAGATTATTATCTTGCAATAATCAGTATTTTGTGCTTAAGTTCTTGATGAGCGGTATGATTTTTTATGGCTTATAATATTGATTTATGATTTATTTTTGCTAGACCCATTTAGTGCTCCACCAAGTCTAGAAGTTTCCCAGGGACATCAGCCAACAAGTAACTTTAATAAGGATGGGTATTCCAGCTCACTATCTAGTCAATGTCTAAGGCATAGGCCGAAAGACCTGTTACCTACTGTTGAAAACAGTGCTGATGATTTGGATAATTTGGATGATGTAAGTAATCCTTTTCCATTTCAGGTATTACTAATATAATTTCAGTAAATTATATGATTCAGGATACAAAAATTATTGAAAATGTTCTATATAGCAGAATGCTACACCTAAAGGACTGAATTTTGTATAAAGTTACTTCTTGGATGAGAGGTGCTCAAGTTTTCTAATATTTTAATTAGAATTTACTTATTGGAAATTAATTGAATCTTTGGAGTTTTTCCTGAAAAATTTCTGAGTACATCTTTGCACAAAAAACATTTTGATATGATTTTAAAATTGTTTTAAAAAAATCTGTTCGATGATATCAATCTTATGTTTGTGTAATTTCTTTCTATGATTTTAATAAATTTTTAAAAATGTATCCTGCAACAGCTAATTAAATACTTTTTTACCATTTCTTCACTATTTAAATGCTCAGTAGTCTGTTAATTGTGAGGTCAGCTTTCATAAATAATCTTTAATTTGAAAAATTTGCAAGTTTTTATTTAAAATATATTTAATTTCGCAGTATCGTTCTTTTTTTGAGTAAAACATTGAATAAGTGAAATTTGTGTAGCCTAGACATAAATAAGTTAAACAATATTGGACTTTGCTGTTTGTCAATTATAACAATTGCTATAAATTAAATTTCATGATATTTAATTTGTTTTCTAAGTATTCTTCTGCCATTTTGTAATGAAATGACTTTTTTTCCCAGTTACTTCAATATATAGGATATACCAGTTCAGAATGTGTTTGTATTCCTGGACAGCCTTTAAATTCAGCATCTCGCTTACAAAATGAAGATGGTCGTCAAAAGGAAATGGAAACAATAAATGTGATCCTAAATCAACGGAATCAAGAACATTCACAATCTCTTAAATTCTCTCTGAATAGCTGGTAAGCTTGATACTTTTACACTTTTATATTTGTTATTTTTTTATCATCTGGTGGAAGTATAGATATTGTTAATCTAGAAGATGCGCCCGTCTAGATAGCATGTTATCCAGTTTGCAGTATTTCAGATATGATTGCCACATATTAAGTCATAAAAGTTGTTGTCAAAAATCTCATATACATTTGTATAGAAATTAAGAAAGAAAAAAAAATTATTTGTAGAATAATATATTTATAACTGTGTAATAACAGTAAAAGTTTTTGTTGCTTTAACAGTGGGATCTTCTTCATTTATAATGTTCATAAACACTCAAGTCAGAAATAAATACTAAAATCGGTTTGAAATAAATATTGATCAACTGACAGTTGGAAATTAGGCGTAATATGGAACAAAACTGAATTTTATAAAATTATAAATTATGCCAAATATAAGCATGGAGAAGTAAAATATGTTTAAAATGAACAATAAAATGAATAAATTTACCAAAAATATTTAAAATAATGTAAAATTGTTACATAAAAGAAAATTAATTGATCTCAAGAATGATACAATTTAATTCTGAAAGTGTTGAAATCAGCATTTCAGTGGAAATGCTACATCAAATAAAATGCTAACTTACATAATAAAAATTAATTATTATTCATATTTATATTTATTTTTAGCAGACATAAAAAAAATAATAAACATATGCCAAAATAGCATGACTGATATCATAAAGAGATTATATATAATTATGGAGCATGGATTATCAGATGAATTCATGAAAATTTAAACAGGTTTCTGTAGTATAACTGTGCATATTTCTAGTGTTATACAAGTCTGTAATAGTATTTAATTGAAAATAAACTGTAAATGATAATTAACTTGTTAAAAAATATATAAAAATAATGTAAATGACTTTAACTCTTTAATTGTTTTACTTTTTTCATAATATAATTAGATTACATTATTTTTGGGGGGGGGTTACATTATTTTTGGGGGTATTAGTGGATTATGTGTAAATTTTTCTGTCAAATTACAATATCTTTAAATTATGAATTTGAGGAAATAATGCCTAATGAGACATGATTCAATGATTAAAGAATTAATTAAAAGTTAAATAAAATATATTCTTATATATATATATTTTATTAAACTATTTTTTTTAAATTACCACTTACACAGTTTATATATAAACATCACCTATTTATATACATTTATATCTAACTAATCTATACACCTCTTGTTCTTAAAAAAAAAAAAATCAAATACTGTATGAAGCATTAAATATAACCTATGGAAAATATGGGACTGTTTATTGCAATGCATAAAACTAGTTGATTTTTTGCATTGGCATATATAATTGCCTAGTGCCACTTGTAACATTGGGTAAAGTTTAAAAATAATCCAGCCAATGCAAAATCCCAATTTCTATTTTGATATCCAGCAACTCAGATAGCTTAGGGTTACCCCCCCCCCCTTCTTATGTGTATGAATAAAGCATAAATAAAAATTAGTTATGGTATCATCAACTTCACATTTTATTTATCAAACCAAAGATCAATGATTTAAGGTTTGATTTTTTTTATTTGTATTATATTGGTTAAATAGATTTTCACTACACAGGACAGGTTGGACGTGATTTCTATAATTTTCTTTTAACTTTTCTTTTTAAATTTGTATTTGGTAATGCATACTTTTTCTATTAGTAGATCATTTTTAGTTTCAATCCAAACTTAATTAATAGCTTTGATTTGAGTGTTTAGAAACATTTTTGTTTTAGAACATTCATTTCATTACAAGGAAATAAAACTGTTTTTAATATATATTTACAGCTAAAGAGTGTTACAAATAATTGATATATTTTAATTTCTTAAGATCTCTGTCAATGTGTATGAGATTTTTTTATTACAACTTTCATTAATTAATTTGTAATGATCATATCCAAGATATTTTTAACAGGATAACACCCATCGAGACAGATATATCTTCTGCTTTTATAGGATAGTTCCGTATATTTATTAATAACTAACTTGCAAATTAAAGAAGCCATAATTTTCAGCAATATTTTTACTTATTCTTGTTCAATACTTAAAATATCAGTTATACTTACAAATATATATATTGAAAAAAAAATGAGATTGTCTACAATCCTAGCATTCCTCTTAAATGTTTTCATATTTTTTATTAATTATAATACAATTTTCTCTGTATATTTTGAATAAATGAATTTCGATTTAAAAACTTGTTCTTTCTGAAAATATAAAAGGCAAGGAAATTGATAATACATTTTAATTTACATGTTTACAATTGTGATGTAAATAATTTATATGAAACTAGAAATATGTGTTATATTTTAAAATAGTCATTAATTAGTTATTAAAGAAGGGAAAAACAGTAATAATATGAAGAAAAAAAATGATTTTCTATTAATTAAATAATTCTGGATTTGTTATAAACTTTTATAGTCATTTTCTATAAATGTTATTGTCCAATCAATTTCTACTTTAAAATTGTGGCTTCGTACATTGCATGCATTTAAAAAAAAATTAAAGCTTTTTTATTTCTGTTTTTCTAAAATGCAAAATAATAGTTTTGATTTTAGTCAAATCAAGAATTTGAAACATGTTGTTTTTATTATAATAATTTATCTAAATTGCTTATTGCAGTATGGAGGCAAAAGGAGTGCAGTCGCCTCATCCAGTTGATGCAAATTCTCAATTTCAACATTGCAGATTGCTTTTAAATCAGTTGGGATTTACATCATGGGAGAGGAGGTAAGAATTTGTTAAAATTTTATTATCTTTTGCATTTTTTCTATAGTTTTTGTTTTTTATTTCCCAGATATTTTAACTTCTTAGGTCACAGTTTGATTTATTGAAGAAAAATGAGCAACTGTTACGAGAATTAAGGAATTTAGACAAGCAATTCTGGTTAGTATTTTTATGTTTTAATTTTAAAAGTCTTAAGTCTATGAATAACATATTTTGAAGGGAAAACAAAGATACACTATTTGCTATAAAAATTTAATATTTATTGAAGGAAAAAAAATTCTAAATATTTAAATGAAGAAATTGAAAAAAATTTATATTTTTTCAACTATTTGAATTGAATTGACTGTATTAAATTTGTATATATATATATATATATATATATATATATATATATATATATATAGTGTTAAATTGCAGAGAATCTTTTTTGTTCATTGTTTATGAAGATATAAATGAAAACATGTAAATGTATATTTTCTTTCTGTCTTTCAGCCGAGATACTCATAAGATTGCTGTTATATATGTTGCTGTTGGACAAGAGGATAAAAATTCTATTCTATCAAATTTAGGTGCAAGTTTAGAATTTGAAGAATTTGTTGCTGGTTTAGGATGGGAAGTATGTTTTTATTGATTTATTTAATTTATTCTTTCAAACAATTAAATTTTTACTAGATTTCTGGATCATCGTACTAATTCATTTAAATTGGTTTATTTAGTTATTTTTCTCCGTATTAAAAATTATTAAATATCTTTTGTTTTAATATGTAAAATTTGTTTATTGCTAGTAAAAGAAAGTATTCTAGAATGATTGAAATGCCAATAAGTACAAAAGTTTGTCATTAATACATTTTACGTATGTGTTTTTATTATGTTCTAGAAGAAGAAATTAAATTCTATATCACTGCATCATAATTTTTAATGTCGAACCTTACTGAGATAAGGATTTAACATTTCATGTTTTTTTATAGGTGGAATTAGAAAGCCATCCTGGTTTTCTTGGAGGCTTGCAACGAAATAAGAGTACTGGTGATACTTCTCCATACTATGCAACTCCATTCACTGAAGTGATGTTCCATGTTTCTACAAGAATGTCCACGATTTTTGAGGCAGACACAATTCATAAAAAGGTTTTTGAACCTTTAAAAATTTCCTCTTCTTTGAATGTTTTTAAAAGAATTAGATACATAACTTTTTTCAACTTGCTATTTGTACTTGCATTGATTTTGATTGAAATCCATAATAATTGAATGGGCTAAAGTTATTATAGTGGTGTAAGTCACATGTTCTTCTTCGCAAATCAGTGTATCACAAAAATTACTATAGTATTGAAATAAAAATGTTGTAATATCATATTATTGTTCACTTAAATCCAGATTTAATATAAGAGTTGAATTGAATCAAATTATGTATTGGATATAATTTTTTAAAAACTGATTTATACTATTATATTTTTATCCACCCATTTCTAAATTTTTATTTACTTGAAAATTTCTGTAAATTTTATGTTTATTTATTACCCAGCTTTACTCCAAATAGATTCAAACTCATTTATTTACTATGATTAAAACACAGGAAATTTCTTTAATTGCTTACCTTCACAGTTCATAGACCATGTGTGGAAATACAAATGATTTTTGTTGCAATTTTAAGTTAATTTAAATTATAATTTAAGAATTTTTCATAATTTGTTTGTGTTATTTACTTAAGTATCTTTAGAAATGATTATTTTTTAAAGTTGAAAATACTGCTTTATACATAGAAATTATCTCTACAATGGGGTATGCAAATTTCCTGCCACACTTGAAGGTTTTCTGATAGATGCATATATATATTCAAAAAATAATTTTTGTATCACTCAAACTCCTACTTAAGGTATTTTTTTTATTTTTGAGAAGTATGGTTCTATATTTTTTCCTATGGACTCAAAATGCAATATTGAAAAATTCTTGTCTAAAACTAGATAAGACCCAAATACTTTCACATGGCCCCTCTTTTCATCTTCCAGTTCAGTCTTATGCATAATACTCCTTGTGGCTTTTAATAAAGAATGTGTGTGTGTGTGTGTGTGTGTAATGATATTTTAAACTCTTAATTTAATCCAAATTAATTTCCAAAATTTTATCTTAAATTAGCCCATAGTAAAGTATTCTCTTATTTCCTGATCTCATTCCAAGTATGAAGCGATGTAAAAATTACTGTGCAATCACATCTATGTATTAAATGAAAGTGATCCCTTCGTTGCTCTTGACAAAGGTCACCACATGTATTGAGTTGACATGTGGCCGGAAATACCATGTTATATAAGACTAATGATAATTTTCTTCTCTCTTTTTACTTCTGCTTTTGTCTCGTGCTGTACCTTGTAAATAAATCATGCCTGTCTCCCGAGAGAGAATAAAACAAAATCAAAAATACAATGTCTCGTCTGTATCTTCAAACCTGCCTGCTACTTTTCAGAAATAATGTTACACATATATATATATATATATATATATATTTCATCAATTGAAGACCAATAACTTTTAGAATAAAGTTATATTTAGTGATGAAAAGAAATTCAACATTTTTGGCAATGGCACCCGATGCACTGTATGGAGAAAGCTTAATACTATTTTGGATCCAAAAAATTTACACCCTACATTTATACATGGTGGTGACTCCATTATGATTTGGGATTGTATGGCTTCATCCGGGGTAAGAAATTTAATTTCTAAAGATGGTATTATGAGTCATATGGCTTACTTGGATATATTTCGCTGCTAAAGGAAAGTACTAAAAATTTGTGTTTAGAGGGATATTTCATTTTTCAGTAGGACAATGACTCTAAACAGAAAGCATGTAATGTCAAAATGTGGTGTCTTATTCATTATAAAGAGCATTTACACACACCACCATAGTACCCCGACATCAGTGCAATTGAATATCCGTAGACCACACTCAAAATAGTGGTTCAAAAACACAAAATTAGAAACAAAACCCATTTAAAACAACTTTGCATGAAGAATGGGATAAAATATCTTCAGATACCACCAAAAATTGGTCGAATCAGTACCAATACGTTTAAAGGCCGATATAAAAGCCAAAAGACATGCAATTAAATATTGACACTTTTTTTCTTTGTGAGATATTACAAAAATTTCACTGATGTATTCTCAATTTTTTGAGGCAAAAATCTGCATATGTTTATTTAAAATACTTCTGAAATTTTTCAATTTAGAGAGTTTTGTTGATTTCTCTTTATTTTTACTTTAAATTAAAACCTTTTTTCATGTGTAAAAATAGAAACATGTTTGCACTTCTTGGTAATGTGTTATTTATATGGAAAGTCGGATTTATCAAATCAAAGTAAGGTCTAGTCTCAATTGTTTGAGCCACTATATAAATATATATTTAATGTATGTATTCATAAAATTAAATGACCAATAACTTTAGAATTTAATATGCTGCATTTAAATTCTAAAGTCATCTGATATTAAATGAATTTTGCATACGATAAGGATATTATTGATTTTGTATTAGCAGTGAACTTCTCTATCAAAGAGCAAATTTTTTTTCTTTCTTTCTTCTAATATAAATATAATTTATCATAATTATGAAATCAACCTTATTTTAACCCTTGCACTTAAAATTTTTATTCTTCTATTAATCTGATTTAAAGTAAACTATAATAAAAAAAATTATCTTCAGCAATATTTTGTTTATGTAATGAGTTGGAAATTTCTAGTGACTACTAAAGCTTGTTGTTATGCATTTTTATAGGTCCCTTATGATATGGATTAATTTTGATTTTAAATTTTTGGTATTGATGAGTAGGATGGTGAATCCATTTTTAATCATTCAAAAGCAATATACATAATATTTTGGGTTGTTCGGAAAGTAATTTCGTGTTTTTTTTGTGTGTGTGGAAATGAAAGACAGTTTTCATATAATAAACAAATACTTTATTAAATTATATATTGGCCGTTCTAGTCCAACACTTTTTGCCATCTTTCTGGTAGTAGCATAATTCCACGCTCATAAAATTTTTAGTCTTTGCTGCCAAAAAACTGATCGAGGTGGTTTTTGACCTCCTCATTTGAGGTGAAGGTTTTACCGTCTAAAAAATTTAGCAAACCAGTTTTGGCACTGGCGTACTATCAACACACCTTCTCCATACACATCGGTCAATTTCTTTCCGGCTTGAACAGCATTTTTACCCTTTCTGTAGTAAAACAGTAAGATATGTCAAAAATGTTGCTTATCGCTCTCCATATTTAAAAGGGCATCAACCAAAAACTACTGCCTAGAATTAATTGGAATTTTTCACACACAAGCCTTGCTATATGAGCTCTCGAAGCATATAAAAATTATACGGCTTAAATGTGAAGTGGGTGCAAAAAAATACAATTAAATCCTCTGTCGGGAAAAACGAAATTACTTTCCGAACAACCCAATAGATAACTTTATCTGTGTGAATATAAATTAGCATTGATTCCTTTTATTGTTCTTATTATGAAATATCACATTTAAAATCAAATTTCTGTTTCCTAAAGCAGATATTTTTGTGCTTAGGTCTGTCACCTTGGAAATGATGAAGTTCACATTGTGTGGTCAGAACACACTAGGGATTACCGAAAAGAGATTATTGCGACTGAATTCTGTGATGTCTTAATTGTGATATATCCCCTTGGTGGAAGAATGTATAGGATACATATTTCCAGAAAATTGGGAGTAAGATATTTTATGCAATAAATATTTGTCGCTTCTTTGGAAATTAATATTTTTTTAGATTATTTATATATATTCTTAATTTTTGAAAAGTTGATGCCTTATTTCTTTGAATAAATTAATTATAATTGTTTTTCGTGTTCAGATTCCTTTCTTTGGACCTTTATTTAACGGTGCTATTGTTGGACACAAGGTTTTACCAGGCCTTGTTAGGGCAACTGCAATAAATGCAAATAGAGCAAAGAGGTCTTTGATCTCTCTATATATGAATTAGTATCCTTTTTCATGTTATTTGCTTAAAATTTGATTATATATTCTGATATAAAAGTTTTGATTCTCTAATCTTAGAATTTTTTCTAGACAAAATAATTTTTGCTCACGTTGTAATCAAAATAATATTGTTTTATAGATATTTAATGCAAAGTATTTTGAATCTATTATTAAACAAAAAAGTAACCAGCTTAAACACAGACTCAAGTTTTTAAATTTTTTGTTATATTTCTATGCTTTTTTTATATATATTATGTTGCATTTATATTTGAAATTTTAGATGATTTGAGAAATTTTATAATAGCTTTTTATGCCACAAAAGAATATAAATATTGGAAACTTCTGCATTGATTGAATCCTATTTTAATTTTTATTTGAACTTTTAAACTACCTATTTTATACATTTCATTAAGATTTGATTAATTTGCTTCCAAATTTAATTTTTTTTTAAATGTGTAAATTTTATTGGGCAGATTGTGAATTGATTGACGATTTAAAACGAAATATAAATGCTATTGCAATTATGGATACATTTAAATTGAGATCAGTCTTACATTCATTTATTTAAAAAATTATTTTATCCAGGAAGTTTCTGTTTTGTATGTGCTATAAAACATTTATCTTCCTTTAACTAGAAATAGCTTTGAAGAGAGGCATAAATCTCTAGAAACAATTGTACAGAATCACAAAGACCAAACAACATTTGAGCAATTTGCTGCAAGTGTATATTCACCAGCCCCTTCAAAAACTTATGCTGCCAGTAGATCATCAGGTACTATTGCCCGAAAAAAAATTCCATTTTTTTATATTTACTATTTTACTTTTTTATGCATTCTTTTATATACTAACATTTACCAGATCGTTTGCTGAAAATAATAAGTTTTACTTCAGTTGAGTCACTTTTTCATAATTTGATATTTATGATGCCTTTAACATTCTATTTTCCAATTTCAAAACTTGATAAACATTTAAGGCATGTTATTATACATACCCTCAAATTCCAGAATCTTATTCTAGCATAAATATAAAAACTATGGAGATACTTCTCATTACAAAATATGCATGAGTTTTTTATGGTGTTAAATTTTAATAAGTTCAAGTGCTACTATTTAATAAAAAAATCTGTATATGTCAAAAAATAATGTTAATTGGTTTGATCAAAAAAATTATGTTGTGCGATTTTCTAAAAATAATATTATTTTACTTATTTATTTAGTACTAGCCGCCTTTGGCGACCAGCCGGTTCGCCAGTATTACCGCTTGCTACAATTTTCAATTAAATATTTTAAGTAACTGGTCTCTTAAAGGCTTCTCAAACAAAACATTTTTAATCTTCAAATTTTGATAGTCATACGAAACTTATATTGTTTAGATCGTTTCGTTCAATTTACTATATATATTTTGCTAATTTGTTGCCATTTCCGGTAAAACTTCAACTTTAATTAAAAATGTAAATGACGAAATTGCAATTAATATTAAGATATTTTTTAATAAAACCAAGCGTTTTATTTTATTTATCATCTTTATTGTTATTTATTAATTATTATTATTATTGAATATGAGTATTGCAAACAGAATTGCTCGGTATTTAAGACTTATGTTAACTACAAAATATTTTTCATAGTTTATGTAATATCTCAAACAATAATTCAACAAAAATTTCTCAGATTCAGCATGAAATTCAGTTTTTAGTTTTGCTTTCAAAAGGATTGAAATGAAATCAATAATAATATTTTGTTCCTGCTTATAAATATATTTCAAAAATTATGAAGTCTAAATTTAATGCAGTAAGGTATCATATTCTGATAAATATTCTGGACACACCAAATTTTAAATAAATGAATAAATGTTTCTATTTTCCACGATCAACTAAGACTTATTTATGAAGTTTTAAATGTTAAAAATTTAGAAAAACTCACCATTTTCATAATCTTAGGCCAATTAATCTTGAGAAACCTGCGCGCTGATTGGCGTATTTTCTTTGAAACGATCGATGAAAAATCTAAAATTATCCTTTTTTTATTGAATAGTGATATTCAAATCTTCATAAATCAGTCAGTTTAAGTGATTTGAAATTAACTCTTAAAAGTCAGTGATTTAGTTGATTGGAAATTAACTCTATGACCACCATAAAATCTGTGCTTTCTCTTGTGGTGTATGCATTCTCCTTAATATCCGATCGAATAAAACATCACATACAAAAGTACTACATAAAATAAACACATCAAAAGTAAACATTTCAATAGTTGCCAAAAACAAAAGAGAGAAAAATGCAATTAATAAGCAGACGATATTTAGAAAAGTACAGATATTTAGACTGGAAAATGAAATTATCTGAAATTAAAAACACGCGCAGACGATATTTACAAACGTAAAAATATTCAAACCTGAAAAGGAAAATATATGAGTTATTCCATCAATAATTGCCATAAGTTTGTTTACATCTTCATTATTTTATGATTCATTAAATATCAAAATGGATCCGAGACAGAATAAACACCCTGTATAGAGAGTGTAAAAGATCATAAAATAAATTTTCTTGAATTTATTTTTTATAAAAAATAATATTTCATATTTGTTTCATTTCTTACAGACACTTGTCGAAAATTATAATTTTGCAGATTTCATTTCCAAAAAGATTTAATTTATTTTCAGTTAGAGCTTTAATCAATTTTATGGCAACACTTTGAAAAAAGCTATTTTTTTCTCATGAATGCGAAACGTGCTTAATCCTCATTTTTATTTTTGACGAAAAAATTATTGAAAAACGTAGTTAAAATATTTATTTAAAAATTCATTAAAAATAGAAATTTAATTTTAAGATTAAAACAGTAGTAACATTTAAAAGATAAATTTTTTATCTTTAACTTCATGTAAAAATCTTTTTTGTGCGGTAATATTTTCGGCAGTTATAGCAGAAACACGTCAAAATTTCGCTTAATTTTTAAATAAATAAAATTCTAATTAAAAATTCGAAAAAATAACCCCCAGGTGCACATTCCCGGCCTCCAAGGTATACACGTGCCAAATTTGGTAGCTGTAGGTTGAATGGTCTGGTCTGTAGAGCGCCAACACACACACACACACACATTGAGCTTTATTATAAGTATAGATAATGTATTTATTCTGTTCATTGTGTAAATGAGCATCTCTAATGCTAATTTTTATTAGCTTATGTGTTAATGAATGTTTGATCCATAGGGAATTTTATTGTTTTAAAAATCTAATAACTCTTCTATAATTTTAATATAATGTAATTATTGTTTGATGTGTTTTTTTTTTGCATTAGAAATTTTTAAAACTAGTTAGTTTTTAATATAAGTTTGTTATGTTTCAAACAAAATTCTTTAAAGTAAAGTTTATGTGGATAAGGGTCTTATTTTTTATATACTGTATCAGATTATGAACATCTCTTATATCTGAAACAGGCTCTTTTATTGTATATAAATGTATTTTATTATTTTTTAAATTAAAATTTATGTTTATGAAGGTCCTCCTAGTCGAGCAGACAGTTCTTGTTCTAAAGGTATACCTAATCTAGCAGCAGCCTTGTTGGATGCTCACAGCAAAGGAAGTGCATACAGTCCCAGTATGAGAAGTCGGACAGTAAGTCAGTCGACGGCTGAAGATATGTCACCTCACAGTTCACCCCAAGTTTCTCAACGAGGTAATATTTGTTAAAAAGTAATTATTATAGACAATGTTTTATTGTTGTCCAAAGTAAAACAATCTTAGAAATTTTATTTATACATGCATATACTTTGTGTATACATGCATGTAGATGCAAATTTAAACAAAATAGATGGGTTAAATTTGTTAAGAGAACAAATGTATATCCATAAAATTTAGGTCTAGATTCAATAAAGGGTAATCTGTTTACCCATGTAGTTAAGCAGAACATTTCTAAAATTTTACCAGCTGGCTTCATGAAATTCGACCTATAACCTATATATTTCAGTTTAAATATCTGAGTCAAATATTATATTTATTCTGTCATTCAAAAAGAAATAAATCACTTTTGACAGTGGAATGTTACAATTAATTCATAAATTTTTTTAAAAGCACAATTTTTTGGGCAACTATTTTAAAGTTATTACTTTTTTGTGTATGTGGAAATGTGCAAAAAAAATTCTGAAACAGTATTTATATTTTTTACTTATTCCAAATATTTGTAAGTATGCAGAAGAATTATTTTTGCGTGTGTGTATATATATAAAGAAAATCATCTTCTTACTTACTAGGCAAAAATTTTTTTGGCTGTTCTATTGGCAAATTTGATGCTGAAAAATAAAAAGAGAATACAGAGGAAGCGTTTTTTTTTTTTTTTTTTTTTTTTTTGTCTAGTTTTGTAGTATTTTTTATTATAGGAAGCTTTTAAATATTTTTAAAAGAATAATTCATAATGGTGAAGTTATCTGTTTATATGCAATATTTCTCAGAATTCATTTTTAAGGTAGAAAAGCCTTATCAAACATTCATTTTTGCTTCAGCGTTAGAAAATAATTTTAAGAAAGGTCTTTTTTTTTTTTTTTCAAAAAAAAAAAAAAGGATTCATCATTTAAAAAATAATATAAATTCTGAGATGTTACTTCACTATTTTGATAAGAATTCTCTTTTTATAATAAATTATGTGTGTTTTTTGGTACATATACTAATTTTATGGTTTTTGTTCTTTTTCAGATCGTCCATTATCTTCATCTCAGAGCCAGACGTAGCATTTTGCTTGTAAATAAATTGTGGATAACCATTAATATAATTTTCAATTCTCTTTGCTAGTTGGACTAATGTGAGTGAGGAAGAGTGATTTGGCAGATGTGTGAAATTAAAATACACGAATGCCTTTGTTCTAATGCAATACAACGTGATCCAAAGTGCCATTCCTGGTAGTGATAATGTTCATTGATTTCAATTATCTGCGATCGACTTACACATTCCAAAGACTTGCACGGTCCTCAAATGCAGGATGTCCCAAAAGTTCTTTTGCATTCCACTTTTACAAATTATGAAATAAAAATGTATATTTTTCTTTTGGTTCAATTCATTGTTTATGATAATATTGAAAAAAAATTATATTTTCAAAAATTTGTAATTAATCTCGCATGATTATTTTTTAATAGGGTTTTGATAGGAATTGACTGAAACAAAATGGTTATTAATAGGAAAGCAGAATCTGAGGAAAATAGGGGGAGGGACGAAAATATCAGAATTCTTTTTATGAACTATGATCATTTCTTCAAAAGAAAAAAAAATAATCAAAACAAGAGAGAATAAAATCTATTAAAAGAGTTGTATTAAAAACTATCTCATAAAAATGAAAAAGTATACGTCTACTAAGAGAATGTGATGGCAATTTGTTTAAATCAGTAGAGCCGACAGAATAATCAATATTTTCCATGAAAAATTAATATTTTATCTAATGTTTTAGATTCTGAAAACTATTGGTCAAGTTTTAAAAAATTCATTTTTGAGATAATCTACTGGTTATTTTAAATATCTTCTTATAATTGACTATTTCTTTACCTGAACTGTATTAGTGATAGACTATATATAAGATTAATCATAACTTTCTCCTATTGCAGCAAAAGCAAATTGTTCCATGCATTTGTATTGTCAGAAAATTGTGTATTAGACCAGTTTGTTGGAAGGTTTTTTTTTATTTAAGGATTAATAATAGATTTTATTTAATTGATTTAATTAAAAAATTATATAAATATGTATGATTTTAAAATCTTTAAAATAATATATTATCAATCTATGATTATTTGCCTCAAATTTAATTTTTTCTAAAGTAAAAATTTTTCAAATCAAAGTTATGTTCTTTTAAAAAAAATTCTAAGCTTCTATTAGCACATCAATTTTAAACAGATTATTTTTGGAATATTTTTTTTAATGTTAAGATTTTCTTAAGTGCTAAACTGTTTGTTGTTTTAAACTTATCATTGTATCCTTTTAAATTATAAAAAAAAAGAACTTTGACATGAGTTATTAAATTTTAGAATGTACATTAATTGTCACCAGTTTTGCATTGTGGGTAAAAAATTCATAAAAGTTTTTCGTATTTAGTAGTTTTAAAATGTTTTATGTGCATCCATATATATAGAATAATTGTAACCCAATAGGTAACTTTTAAATTGCTGGGGATAGGCATATAACCTCCATTTGATAAAAATAGTCTGAATGACATAAATAATAAAATATATATAACTGTTTAAATCAATAAATGTAATTCTGAAAAAAAGGAGTGGGAGGACTTACAATTTTTTTTTAACAGTCTCCCCACTTCTATTAGCCTTCTGCATTTCAAACTCATTTCAATTTTGAATATTGCTTTTTTAACCGTGTTTGCATCAATACATTGGCCACACCAAGGAAGAATAATGCATGCAGTTTCCATCAGGCATTCATTAATTGGCTTAAAATAATGGAATTCAAAGCTTCACAATTGGGTCAATTTTGAATGCTGAAAAGTAAATTTTAAAAAAATGTTAATGTGTCAGAATATTTTACTGGGTATAGCAAATAGAACTGAAGATCTAAATAAATGTAAATTTTTTTCAGTAATGGATATATTGACTCAAACAACATAAAACATTTTCTGTACATCATTTATAGAATTTTTTCAGAAGGAAATATTATTATAACTTAACAGCTTAGAATTTAATAAGGGCTGTACTTACACTGAACTCTCTGTGTAATTATCTCAAAAGCAGCACATTCAAGTTTTTATTTTAGGTGTGATTTCAATTATTGAATTGAACCCGAATGTGGAAGGTAATTACTGTGTGTACCATACATAATTTTTAAAACATTTTTTTTTTTTCCCATATCATTTCTGTTTCTCATATAAGTTTTTCTTTAAATGTGAAATGTTCAACATGCTAATGGGACATCCTGTACTTTAGCAATGTACAAATCTTTTTTCAAATAAATTTATTGCCGTTTGTTATCTTTAAGAAAAATGACCTTTTACATTTAATCTCAAATGAGAGAAAGGTGGCGTATAGTTGTAAATATTTGTAAAAAATAGACAGAAAAATCAATCACTTTAATATTGTTTATTTTACAAGATATGTAGACTAGATCTTTTTTCACAATGCGACAGAATTTAAATTATTTTGGAAAGCTCGTGTATAGAAGATTTCTTTTTATATAGATTGTTTGTTTCTTTGTGTGAATTTATTTTTAAATGAAACAGTGAGTGAAAAAAAATTGGAGATCTCTTTTTTGTGTTATTTGTTGACCAGAGATTTTGTTGTAAAGTTTTTGTTTTATAGAGTTGAGTTTTTTCTAGCTTTCAATGAGCTTTTTGGATTTCATAGTGTTAATAAACAAGAATAGTTAACCATGACAGTGATGCATCTCATTTAAATAATGGTCTCATCTTTAAATAAAGCTTATACAAAATTTATTTTATTCTTAACCGAGTTTATCTCATTTTTGAAATATTCTGGTTTTTTTCTTACATTTTGGTGTATGTGTTAATTTCAATTGCATATACTGATACTAATTTTGAACTTCATACTAACATTTTTTGTATACTTTTTGATTTGGTATATGTTAACCTCAGCAATAAGGCTTGAAAAGCCTTCCTGATGTAATTTTTTTGTTTAACTTTTATTATTGGAAATTGATTTGATTAGTAAAAACATGTATTTAATGTAATTAGAAAAGTAAATATCTATTTTAATTATGTGATATTACATTTAATTTAATTTAATAGATTTTGGTTGGCTTTTTACAGCTCAAATAAATAGAATTTTCACACTGTTGTTTGAATTTTCTTTTTGTAGCAAGATTTCTATAAAATACATTAAACAAACTCCTTAGAAAATACCACATTGCAATCCTTACTAAGTCCATTCATTTTATAATCAGTAATGTAAAACATGAAATATATATTTTAGTTTATTGATCAATCTCAAGAATCCTTCTAAAGCTGCAAATATTAGCAAAATGGAATTTGTATGTACCATCCTGGGGTCCATTCTAGGTTAAAGTTTCTTTGAAAATTAATTATTTTTTATTTAGAGATTTATATTTAAGATAAAGAAGACTATATGGCTCGCCTGGAATTATTGGTCATATTTGATTTCAAATAAATGGTTTACGTATGATTTCATGTCTGTGATTTTGCTAAGCTGCCAGACATTGAAGCTTTATTGTAATTGTCTTATTTAAATTCTATTTATTGTATTATCTTTCTAATTATTGTTAACCTGTGTTCTATTTATTGAACCTTTCTAATGATAATTACTTCCCTAACACCAAAGTGCTATTGGAAACATAAAAATACAGTTAATCTATCTTTTAAATTTCATAAAATTGTAATTTCACTTTTTTATTTGTTTTATAACCTACACAGATATTAATCAGAATTCTTCTCTTGCTTTCAACTGTGAAAGAGTCACACAACAAATATTTGATGGAATAATGAAAACGATTTGAATTTCAGGGCAACAATGCAATCTATTGATGGAAGTTACGGGAAAAAATTATAAAATTGCCGATATTCCGAAGAAATTTGTTCTATTATTAAATTCGTATCACTTCAAATAATTTTTTTTTAAATTTTGAAGTAATAAAGAATTTATTTTTGTGCAATATTTTTGGAATTTATCGAAAAATAAATAAATAAACCTTCATAATTGAGCTTAATTTTTTATTAATTAAAATTTCAGAAAAATTGGTTCCAGGTGTACATTTTCGCTCTCCAGGATATGTAATTGTTAAATTTGGTAATTGAAGGTCAAGCGGCCTGGCTTGCAAAATGCCAATATACAAACACACACGTCTTTATTAGTAGTAAAGATAAAAGAACTTAAACTTAGCTTCAGCATTTTCCCACAATCTTCCGCTAGTAACTTCTGAAGTTATCGTCACAAAAAAAATTATTATTTTAAAAAGCAAAACGATTATCTTTCTAATAATTTTAGTTTAATTACTATAAATACTTCATTCAATTTTCACAAATATTTAAATGTTCCTAATCAGTGTTGAAATTTATTCAAAATTACTGAGTCGTCTTTCAACCAAAGCAAGAGGGATGAGTGGAAACGAAAGCGTATTATGTAGGATGTTCCTGCCAGGCACAAAAATACAGAAAAGAAGAAACTTCAAGTCATGGCAGTAAAAGTCAAGATATGAAGAAACCTATGCTTTCTCTTACTTTCATCAAATTTTGTTCCCAATAACCAACGAAGTACTAGTGGATGTTTCTTTACATTTATTTTTAAGCTTTTAATTAATTAGAAATCATGTTTCCTTTTATAGGAAAAAAAAAACCACTATTAAATCTTTCGTTAAGCTATTCCAGCTGAATGAAAACATTCTACATTTAAACTTTTATTTATTTATTTCCAAATCAACTAATTTTAAGTATGTGTGATTATTTTAATTTTTCGGAATTATTTATTTCGTGACTAATTTTCAAAAATTTCTTAAAATTCAATAAATTAATGATTATAGAAAATTAAATTCTATAATAATAAAATATAAAATTTATTAAAAATAATAAATCTAAATTTTGTGTAAAGTTTATTAAAAAGTTTTATAACTCGTGGAGAAGATTTGTTTTTGATGATTTTTAAAATTCTTTAGTTCAACTAATAGTTTCATTTGAATTAAAAATATTTAAGAAAAAGAGAAAGAAAAAAAAAAGATCCTGCGTATTGTAATACTCTATATAAAAACACTGACATGAAAGTATATAATTCTTTTAGATGTTTTTAACCATTTCAATCGCCACGTCGAGGAAGATTCACCTTTTAGTGTATGTGGCTACCTTCATGCAGCTGTTGATAAGCCTAAAATAGTGAAATTATATCTCTCATAACTGGGTTAATTTGGTGCAGAAGAATGGATTTCTTTTTTTATTCTACCATTCTATATATTAGTAGATATATCGAGTAGTATTTTTCTTAAAATTGCTATACTACTAACATACAATACTTGTATGACTTCACTGATGTTTTCAATTCATGATATCACTGGATCAGCGAAAAAAAAATGAACTCATATGAGAAATTATTAATAGAAAATCGATCAATAAATGTATTCCAATCGTTATTCTTTTAAATTAGAAAGAAATATTCGGATAATAATGACAAAAAAATTTGAAAAATATAATGGAAATGGAATGCAGGAATTTTAGTTTTAATTTAAAAAATTTTAGAAAAAGTGACTAATTTTTAAAAAATTCTTAGAATTCAAAGGATTACGTCTGAGATCTAAAACAAATTTATTTGGAACGACAAGATTTCATACTACGAGAAAGAAAAATCTTTCAAAACAGCACAAGGCATTAAATAAGAAATTTTCTACATTAAATTTTAAAATTCGGGTTTTGTGGCGTATTGATTGGCCATTACGATTATCTGTATGGCGAATTTCATCGCTGCATGCATTCACAACGTTTATCAATGAAAATTAGACAGAATGAACAAGATGAAATAATAAATTGAAAAGAAAAATACTCCCAAATACAATTAATATGCTTAGCAAATGCTTATGTGACTACAATTAATATACAAATTCGATAACTCTCCCCCCCCACACACACACACACAAAAAAAAATAGTGAAGTTATAAATCAGAGTATTCGGTTTTTCTGAAACGTTCACAATTATTCTCAAATTAATTATTACTATTAATAATCGTAATAATAAGTTGTTACTATTAATAATATCGTAATAATCAATTATTACGAAAGTTTTTATCCGCCTTCTTCCCTCCGAAAAACTGTGAATCTTGAATAAAGCCTTAAACTCCTCGAAGGATTAAAATTTTTATTCTGAGAACTTCCCACATGGGAGTAGTGTTTCTAAATCCATTCTGTTTCATTTTTAAAATAATAAAATCGAATATGCATGTTGGAAGTTTTTTTTTCCCCCAATCAATTGACCAAAATTTTGCGAGAAACTGCTTTTGAATCCAATCGCATCCAAATTTCATTTATCTAAATTGTTGAGTTATCACCTTTATATACATACGAAAATACAGACAGGTACACGGTCAACTCTTTCAAGGATTTGGCACAAAATTTAATACGGATCTCTCAATTCAAATGCAAAATCTTTATACCAAATTTTGTTCATCGTGCTTTTTATGTTTTGTAGTTATCGTGTTCATTTGTAGAAAAGCTTCCTAATGAGAGATTTCGTCCAAAATTTGATAAAAATCGGTAAATTTGTCGCAAAAAAACTGATATGAAATTTCACCGACTTTCTCAAAGCATTTTTCAGTTATCGAGTTCCCAAGAAGAGCGAAAGGTTGTTAAACATAATCTTTTTTCTTTTTTTTTATCATGTGAGAACGTGATGTTGTTTTGGTTTGGGTTTTTTTGAAGCTTCAGAAGGCAGAAAATCAAAGAATATGGGCCGAAAGTAGCTGTCACCCTAAGAAGCCCAAAGAAGAAAACAGGAATCAATGCGAAACAGCGAGGCGTGGTATCGAAAAGAATATATATATATATTTAAAAAATTCGTTTTTAATTTGGCAAAAAAAAAGGAGCTTGAATGATATTGAGAGGGGGGAAAAAACATGCATTTCTTTTCTAAAAGTTGACGATTGCACAATACAACAGTCACATAATCATTCCCAACCAGTTTAAGCCGGAATTTAAAAAAAAAAACAATAACTGTTCGCTAAAAAAGGATTTGGAGCTTCAACAATTTTAAGATGACAAAAAAAAAACTTTTTTTAACTATCGACGCATGCATAATTTGATAGTCATGCGATTTTTTCAAATCAGGTTAAACTGCTTTTTCACTGAGAAAAAAATTCTGGCCTCGAGAAAAAAAATGTTCGAACTGGTTTGATTTTGAGATGGTCAAAAACCAATGCTTTTTTAAATGTTGGTGATCGCGAAATATGAGTAATGCGAGAACATGATGTTTTTCTTGTCGTATCGATACCACATGATTTAATAAAATAAAATGATGTCATGTTTTGTCATGTTGATGTTTTTCTTTCATCATTTCTTTGGACGATCTGAACAAAAATTGTTACACAAATTACATGCACTTTTTTATTTTTGAAGACCTAAATTCCAACGATACATCAGGTTAAATTATTAAATCCAGGAATTTTAAATATTTTCTAAATTCGAGTTAGCTTTAATCTTTTCACAAAAAGACTGGCATCTAATATACAATTTCGGAATATCATTATAGAATGTTTTATTTTCCTCTTCTATTCATTTCGCTTTGTAATCTGCATAGTAATGTAGGAATTCGAGCTAATGCTATTATTCTTTTAAATTCTATTCATAAATAAGAGAAAAAAAAAATCCTCCACCCCACAGGATTCGAAAGAAAAAAAATTCCTTTCAAAAGTTTTTAGTGCAAAGTTGATGAAAAAAATTAAAACATAAAAAAAATCACTCCTCGGAACTTTTTTTTTTTTTCTCTTTCGCCTCTGTGAGCAGACGATTTCGTGCCTCAACCCTTTTGAACCCCTTTGGTGCATTTTTGGCTGATGGGGTTGAAAGGCGTAAAGCAAGGGGGTTATCTATAAAATCCAATGGGGAAAATTGTTGGATAAACTCACAAATGCTAATTTAAGCAATTACGAATATGAAGAAACCAAGCACGTCAATGTCAAATTTTAACTTTGTGATAATTGTAAAATGGATTAAAATGTCACTTTAGAAAAAATGTAAATTTAAAATACAAATTTGCATCTTCTAACAGAGGACGGAAAAATTTGTTTTATTTTCTCCTTCAGAAACAACAACAACAAAAAACATTTTATTAAAAAAAATCTTTAATAAAAAAATTTTTTCGCTCAAAAAAAAATTCTTATAAAAATTTGTTTGCTTTATTAAATGCATATGAGAAAGACTGATACTGGAGATTCGCTTTGGTTTTGAGTTAAATTAATATCTAGAAAATATTGTTCGTTATAATAATTTTTATAACTGTAATTTTTGTTAGAATTCGGATATATATGTAACATTAATATTCTAAAATAAGTGCTTTTTTTATTCGTTTACATGAAGGCATAATTCTAAATAGTTCGATTATTTATGATTTCTTTTTAATATATAGAATAAAGAATATTATTTGGAAAAAAATCTTATAAATAATGTCAGTATACCTATGTAAGTAGTGTAATCATAATTATATATAAAAAGTGCGACCAAACAAAACTAAAACTCTTGTCAAAGATTATTTAAAGATTATTAAAGACTCTTTTAATGCAGGCAAGAACTGCAGGACTAAAATTAAAAGTTAGTTTATAAATCAACGAATTCCTGTGAATTTTATTTGAAACTGAGGTTTAATATAACCCTTTAAAAATAATTATTGAATTTACATTAAAAATTAATCGTGAAAATGTTTGAAGCCTTTATAAAATTAAACTAAAATCCCCATTTTATACCTAACAAAAATAAATATTTAAGAATAAACAATTATAACGTATTCTGATATAATTTCTGTAGGAAATAAATTTAAAATCAAGATTAACTTATTAAGAATACTAGCCGCCTTTGGCGACCAGGCAGTTCGCCAGTATTACCGCTCGCTACAATTTTCAATTAAACATTTTAAGTAACTGGTCTCTTAAGAGATTCTCAAACAAAACATTTTTAATCTTCAAATTTTGATAGTCATACCAAACTTATACTGTTGTTTAGATCGTTTCGTTCAATTTACTATATATATTTTGCTAATTTGTTGTCAGTTCCTGTAAAACTTCAACTTTAATTTAAAGTGGAAATGATGAAATTGCAATTAATATAAAAATATTTTTTAATAAAACCAAGCGTTTTATTTTATTTATCATCTTTATTGTTATTTATTTATTATTATTATTATTGAATATGAGTATTGCAAACAGAATCTCTCGGTATTTAAGTCTTATGTGAACTACAAAATATTTTTCATAATTTATGTAATATCTCAAACAATAATTCAACAAAAATTTCTCAGATTCAGCATAAAATTCAGTTTTTAGTTTTGCTTTCAAAAGGATTGAAATGAAATCAATAATAATATTTTGTTCCGGCCTATAAATATATTTCAAAAATTATGAAGTCTAAATTTAATGCAGTAAGGTATCATATTCTGAGAAATATTCTGGACACACCAAATTTTAAATAAATGAATGAATTTTTCTATTTTCCACGATCAACTAAGACTTATTTATGAAGTTTTGAATGTTACAAATTTAGAAAAACTCAGCATTTTCATAATCTTAGGCCAATTAACCTTGAGAAACCTGCGCGCTGATTGGCGTATTTTCTTTGAAACGATCGATGGAACATCTAAAATTATCCTTTTTTTATTGAATAGTGATATTCAAATTTTCATAAACCAGTCAGTTTAAGTGATTGATTTAGTTGACTGGAAATTAACTCTTTTTATTTAAAATATTAATGTTTCAAGAACAGTTTGTTAATCGTGATTTTCACAGCAGAAGCTTTATGTAAAATCAAAAATTCGTTATTTATTAGAGCATTTATTGAATCAAGTTACATAAAATATAATCATTTTCCATTTAGAACATTTTAGCAGATCTGTGTCTTACTAAAGGTTTACAAATTAGCTGTTTGGCCCTGATTTGAATGGATATCCTGTTCATATTAATCAAAACTTGCCTTGAAATAAAACTGATTTATTGGATTAATAATATAGAGAGTGTAAAAGATCATAAAATAATTTTTCTTGAATTTATTTTTTAGAAAAAATAATATTTCATATTTGTTTCATTTCCTACAGACAAGTGCCGAAAATTATATTTTTGCAGATTTCATTTCCAAAAAGATTTAATTTATTTTTATTTGGAGCTTTAATCAATGTGATGGCAACACTTTGAAAAAAGCTAATTTTTTCCCATGAATGCGAAACGTGCTCGTGCAGCTTAAGTTTTATTTTTATTTTATACGAAAAAAAATTGTTGAAAAATATAGTTAAAATATTTATTTAAAAATTCCTTAAAAATAGAAACTTAATTTTAAGATTAAAACATTGGTATCATTTAAAAGATAAATTTTTGATCTTTAACTTCATGTAAAAATCTTTTTTGTGCGGTAATATTTTCGGAAGTTATAGCAGAAACACGCCATAATTTCGCTTAATTTTTAAATAAATAAAATTCTAATTAAAAATTCGAAAAAATAACCCCCAGTGGCCCATAACCCCCTCCACACACACATTGAGCTTTATTATAAGTATAGATGATTATTTTCCTTTTTGAAGCAGAAAATAATCGGTAGTGTTTTATGCAGTTACAAGAAGGGCATTCTACATGTGTATTTCGAAAGATAAAAGAAGAAGGAAAAAAAAAAAAAACTTTATGCATTTCGAAAGAAAAAGAAGGAGAAAAAAAAAGAACCTTTATTTTGGAAGGGAAAAAAAAAGTTAATTTAAAAGCAGTGCATTAAAATTTAATGAATGAATATTTTAGGATTTTCTTTTAATCGCAAGACTCTTCCCTCAGTTTTTTGGCAGCTAAAATAATACTTGCATTTGAAGTAAATGAAAAATAATATGTTGAATAAATTTTATAGTTTTTTCGTGATTTCATTGTTATTCTATTCCATGGGACAGCAAATGCATTTGAAAGACATTTGTAGATGGTCCCTGGAATTCGGGCGATTAACCCTCTCATCGAGTATGGGGTATTTGAAATGATCTTCCACTTCAGCCTAATTACCGCTGAATAATGAAATGATGTCACTTTTTTGTTAACTTTCTGTTTCAGACTCTAATTTCTGGGTTACTGTATTTGGGTGGTGTCGCTCCTGAAATATGCTCTGCTCTTTGGCGACCGAAATTTAAAAATTGGACATGCCTTTTCTAATATTAGCATTTTAAACTTTATTTATGAATATTGTTAAATAAATTTCAGGATATTTCAGTAAAATATGTCATGTTCTTTCCATTAAAATGAGAAAAAAATTGGAATAATAATCATTTTTTTAACTACAGAATAGAATGAAGCTATGCTTAAAATGTATGTTATTTTAAAATGAGTCAGTTTTTGAAGTTATGATAAAATGATGAAAATTAATGTGGATAATTCAGGTTGAAAATCGTTTGATTATCCGAACACAATCTGATTGTTAGCTGCATTGATCAAAGGATTTTATTCAGTTAGCAAAAAGCAAATGACGATCGTCTGAATGAAGTGTAATGCAGACAATTAATATAAAGCTAAAAAAAAAAAAATAGGAAAAAAAGGTTAATGAAATCTAACTTCAAAGGGAAGTTATTCTTACATAACGAAAATTTGAGATTTTATGGGATAGCTTTTATATAAAATCATATATTTCTTAACTACTTTTTAACAAGAGATCTCAGTCATTAAATAAAGAAAAAAAACAACAAAAAAACAGACAAATAGGTGAAAAGGTAAAAAAAAAAAAAAACCACTAATGGCAAACACTATGATTTCTATTCACAAAATTTGATAAAAAAAGATGATATATTAAGTACAGTATTTTAAAATAATTAATAATAACAAACATATTAAAATTGATATAAAAATTTATTTTGAAATGATATCAACAATTAAAATATGAGACAGCTGTACATTTGGTATTTTTTTAGTCAAGAGTCAAACAATCCATCATTCTCTTTTTCGCGAAAATATGGTTATTTCTTTGTAATCATTTCTTTCTGATAAACATTTAATTAAGTTAGCAATTCTCCAGACTGATTGAGTTATATCTTGTTTTGAAAGTACCACATGAAATAATTTAAATCATACGATTTAATGGCAAAATTCCAGCTTTTGATACTGATAGTCTTGTTCAATTCCATCGCATTATCTGCTTTAAATACAGGATAAGAATATTATAAATCTGAACAATTTATTCCTCTTACTCTACAATATTGTGCATATATCGATATTCTGAATAGCGTATAATATATTAAAAATATTATAATACTCTTGAAGAGTATTTTGTGCTAGGGAGGATATTATAGTTCTACATAGATGATGAGCTAAGAAATTAGCTTCGTTTAGAATTTGAACATCATGATGACGCTTATTCGTATTCCAAACTTTTAACAAAAGGTATAGAAGAAAAAAAGGTTTTAATTTATTGATCACATTTAAAAATTTATAAAACAAAATTTATTATTATAATTTCTTAATTCAAACATGCTTTGTGTTGGAGAGAAACTCTAATCTAAAAGCATGCAAACAATAAGAAGACATTTCACAGCGTGTATGCTCCTGATCCATATAAAAACAAAGTTTTTATATCATTATTTTTATTCATTTGTAATATGTAAAAAATTTCTACTATGAATATGATCTTCTATTATAATTTTTTTTCCCTTTATTACAAATCTTTCCTTTTTTATTCAGTCGAATTTTTCAACTAAAATATTTCATCTATTAAAAACCCATTTGAATCTTCAAAAAAGTTTTATCATTAAAAGAAATCATGTATTTTTGAAAAACTGAATTAATAGATTGTTATTTCTTGAGACCAAAGAAATATTTTCATATGCAATATTAGTCAATTGATATTCTTTCTTCATCATAAAACTGACAAATGAACAGGTAAAATTGATTTAAGAACGTGGTAAAAATTTGATTTATTCTTACTTAATCAATCACATTTCATTTAATTAATTCTTTTACAACAATAATTAATTAAGTACTAATAAATTAAAGATCTTCTGAGGTATTTATCCTCTTTAACATAGCAAAAACAATTTGTATCTTCATTCTGCCAAGATAGGGATAAATTCGCCAAATAAAAACCCTTCTCTTTTTAATTGTCTTCAATCCCTGGATACCAGCGGTAGGACTATGCGATTGAGGGGACGAAAGAGTTGAGAGCAGCTATTCCAAGTTCAACATGTGTCTCAAGCTGTGGAAAATAGCGCTGTAACCGCGTGAATAACCCTTTCGTCTGATTGGATGAATCATTAATCACACGATTTAGGAGTCTTCCCCGGGTTTCCAGGGATTGCAATACCTTCAGTAATTCAGATCCTTGTTCCATCTTTGATTTTTTTTGAAAGTGAGTCATAGATATTAGAAGAGGACGATTTTTAATTAAAATATCATCCGAGATTTCGTAGCTTCTGGCAGATGGTACAAAATGCAATATGAAATCGGTTAATATATTTATGAAAAAAGGTTCAAATGGTGTACAATTATAATACATTCCTTCTCATTTAACTGATTGTTATTGTACGACAATTTTTTTTTCAAATAAAGGCATTTTTTAAAAAAGCATAAATTTTAAGAAATGGAGTAAAATTCTCACGTGTGTAATTCTAAAAATCTTTACATATTAGTAAAATGTTAATACCTGTAACATTAAATGTTTTAATGGCTTTTAAATTTGAAGTTTCATAAACAATAATAAAATTAATTAATAAAACTAGTATAATTGATTAATAATAATAGTATTATATAATAATGGATTAAATGAATTTAAAATAAAATAACTATAAAAATGATAAAATAAATTAAAAGTTGAAATGCACGAGAGTTAGTTAGTTATACAGGATTTTTAAAAAATTAAATATATGATTTTATTCAGGATTTAACAAACGCTGAGATTCGTCAGTTCAAAACTGCTGGCCAAAAATAATGGTACAACAAGACCTAGAATAATAAAAAGAATGCAAATGAATATACGCGACGAATGAAATACGCAAATGAATATATATAAAACAAAAATATATTTTTGAAGAAAAAAAAAAGGAATAAATAAAAAATTTACAATAAAAAAAATATGAAAATGTATCATATTTACCTTTTTAGTAAGTTAAATTTTATTGAGAATAGGTATTTAAATTTTGAGAGATTACATAATAAAAAATGAAAAATGAAACTTACAATTAAAATTCCCTCCACTTCTTCTTTAAAAACCAACCATTTATTTTGAGTTTTCCAACACTCATTATTTTTATTTTATATTACGCTTAAAGAACATGGCAGATTTAAATAAAAATGATATTTGTAAGAAAACATACTGTTCGTTTCAGTATTAGGAGACGATTATTTTTCGACTGTTCTCTCTCATTAAGGGGTGACACACGGAAAGATATGCGCTATTTCTGGAATTTAATTTATTGTTAAATATAAATATCTCCTTCTTTCCTCTTTCCTCTCACCCCTATTTTGTCGAATTAAACCCATCCTAACGCATGCACAAAAGCGCGGAGGGTTTTAGAATCCGTTGGCAAACAATACTACAAATTCACTAACAATAAACCGTGGATTGTTTTATTTAAAAATCAATTATGGAATTTTTAAATGCTTAGTGGGAAGAAGAATCAGCAGTGTTTTAATTAAAAATCAGTCAAGAAAACAGCCTTGGAACGTAGATTTTATGAAATAGCTATTATAAATCGTGCGAAATACTACGATACAAATTTCTGAATCACTTTTTTCTTTCATCTTGATATTTATTTTAAAGAATTACTTATTTTAAAAAATAATGCTGATTTACATTTTTTTATTAAAAAAATCCCTTAAATTAATTAATCAGAAGATAAAAATGAAGAGATAAGTATACAGTGTTCAAGATTAATATACACATAGACACCAGGCCCTGTTTATCAAATAGTCAAAGAAGACTATTGCTTATGTATCCAAACAGCTAGCTATAAAGGACTCCATGTCTTTTAGATATTTTTGTGATATTTTTAGGTTAACATTTTTTTTCCCTTTCATTTACAAAGTCCATGTACTCGAACATATTTAAATCAAAATCGAGTATCTGTACGAAATGATTCGTAAGTCAACACTTATGACATTTTGTATTTGGGTATTTAGAAAACTTTGAAAATATTTCTTTTTTATTATTATTATTTTGTGTAAAATTCTATTGAAATTTTAAAAAATCTATGCACAAAATAACTCTCATACACAGATGCATTTTGTGTGTGGGGAGAGTCATGACCTTCTGTGCACGCATTTCTTCCAGACCTTGGGAAATACATTGTAGTCTGGAAGAAATGCTGTTTAAAAAGTTTGATAATTTTTGAGCAGTTAATGGAACTATATATAATAATTTGATTTAAAAAAAACTTTGACAGGAACCGGTTAGGTAAAAAAAAAATGAAACAAAGTGGCTTATTTTTATAATCTCTCCTTTTGTGACTTTAAGTATTCAAGCTTTTTTTAAAAACTTTTATAGATGAGCAGTTAATTAGCCATATGGGACCTGTGCAAAGTCACTCTTATGAACACTAGATGCAATTCATTCTATACAATCGAGTCAAGAAGCGGATATATGAAAGAATACTTATGTTCCGTTATTTTAGTTTAGAATAATTCATTATGCAACCAGCACATCAATAAGACTGCAAAAAACGCGTGTTTATACGATAACTATAAAATGTTCTAAAAATCTAGGGAATAGAAATATTGCTGATATCCAAAATAAATAGGCGAGAGTTCGACTCAAATCGTTTATTTTTTCGTTAGAGTAGTAAGGATAAAAAAAGATGAAATAAAAGAGAGCAAAACAAAACATTAAGTTCGATTACAATTAATGAGTACTGTACAAATATGAGGTACGTACCTAGTTCACTTGAATTAACAATATGGAAGTTGGATTTCACATTATATGTTATATATTATCAGAGAATTTGTAATATATTTTATATATTATGCATAGATTATTATATGATCAAAGTTTATGGTAAATTTGATATTGTCAAGTATGGAAGCTTTAAGTAATTATTCGAATTAATACTTATTTTATTTCCTTTAAAATTATTTAATTAAAATTTGAAATTGGCAGCTCTAATTTGCATTTAAAATAAAATCATATGCTGTATAACGGTACATTTTAGTTCCAAACATCTTATTCTGCTCATTTGGTGCTTTTTTACACTTTTATTAGTTTGTATCCGCTTTTAATACACACACAAATTAAATACCTTTAATATTTCTGAACCAGTTATTAAGTTGTTCGATAAATACTAATATTTGGATATATGAATTTCAATAATAGGCACAGTAAATTTTATTTTTGTTCTTTTTCAGAGAGTGGTATAAAAACGGAAGTGATAATAGTTCGCCATAATTGTTTGGCTTTTTACCTTTCTTTTTGACGAGAGTAGAATACTATATAGTATTTGTAAAGCGAAATTATCGGAACTACTACTTATTATTTCTATAAGAATGCAATAATTATTATTTTCGTATTCTAGATACAATTCTTACGGAAACAATTTATACTTCGAATCTAGTTACCTTTGTTCTGGATGTTAAAAATTTAAAAAAACTAAAAAAGAAAAAAAAAGGCTTAAACTCTGAAATTATTTGGAATTTGAAGTGCAAAAAATAACTAATAAACGAGCTGCCTTTATTGCATATTATCGAAATTTTGTTTTGCTTGCTGAGTCAAATCCCGTCGCAGGTGTATTCTAGAACCTGGCAAACGCACAGTCATCATTAGTCAATCATTCAGTGCTTGACAGGCCATCATTACAGGTTTCGCGAAGAGCTAAAATTAACCGAAAATTCGTGACGGAGCTTTACCAATAAATCAATGCCTTTCATTGGATTCCAAGATGTTGATTGTTTTATACGCATTGCCTATTTATTTATTTGAATGCTCTAGAAAAAGATATCCGCCATTCCAATACTAAATTTAATGAGAGTTTATTACGGTAAAGAAAAATTCTTGTCATTCCGACAATCAATAAAAAAGAAAGGGAAAATTTTCCACCTGCTCTTGCTTGAAACTGCCATAACGGATATTTTCCCCACGCTTGAGAGGAAATGAGAAAAATATTATTCACTCATTTTCAAAGCAATGTATATTTTTTTCTTCTTATGCAGATTAATGAAAATATTTATGAAATTGTTTTTATTTTATCCACGTGACTTGGCATACACATAGCAAATGTAATCCATAAATGTACATGACAAATGTAATCCATATTCATCATCAATCATTGGAAAAATGATGAAAGCTGTAAAAATGGAGATGCAGGTGGTAGAATGTGGAGCTTTATCCTTTTTATTCCTTTTTCGGATTCCAAAATAAAATTGGTATTTTGCATTGCTGTGTATCACTTAATCATGAAATCGAATTCATTGATATTTAAACAATAAAAGTTTAAAATAATCTGAAATTGCATAAAACTTTTAGAATAAAAGGCTTATAAACAAAATGAATGGAATAATTTTAAATTCTTTGGAGTAACTACGAAATAATTAATATACTTTTTTGAATACGTAATCCTTTTTTTCGGGGGGGGGGGATTTTCATATAATTTGAGTACATTGGAGATTATTATTTCTGATATGAAAATATGCAAAAATTATTCTTAGGAGAACTGGACTTTTAATTGGGAAATGTTTTGGAAGCTTTTGCATTTATTAAAGTGGTTAAAAAATAACAATCTGAAATCGCCCATCATTTATTTTATTTGAGTGATATATATTTTTTACAAATCATTTCCCAGTGATTTAGTTTACTGTAATGAAAGATAAAATAGTTAAAAGAATAATAGTATAAATATTAATAAAACGATATATAAAAATGTGGGCATTAAAAAATGTCAGAATAATTTTACAAAACAATGTCTGATATTAGAGTAGTATTATTAATACGATTTGGAAAAAAAAATATCACGCATGAAACTGTTTTAAATTGTATAAAATCTAAAAAGGTTATTTTTTTTAAGTAAACAAATAGACCTACAATAAAAACGACGAATATAAGCTTTAGAAAGTTGAAAAAATGCCTCGATATTCATTCCTTCAAAGCACTACATACTCTACAGTAGTTATAATCTGTACATCAAATTCGATAGGTTTATTATTATTATCATTATTCAAGATTCTCTTTTCAAGGAGTTACTGTAGACATTTATGTAAAAGAAAATATATAAATATACAAAAAAACAAAGCATGCATTGTATATTTCAAGGCAAATTTTTGAACTGAGTTTGATTGAATATTTGTTAAAAAATGATAATGTATATCTATCTGTACCAGTAATAAAAGAGAATATGATGTGTAGGTCTGATTATCGTCAGTGTGCGTCTGCTTGTTACCACAGAATGGATCGTCTGACCCATCTCTGTGGTCTGACCTTATCCGGAAAATAAATTTGGATACTGCTAGCGACATTTTAAAGATTTTAATTACAAATCTGATTAACTAAAAAGGAAACGAATTTTTAGTGTTTTTCTGCTATGACTTCCTAAAATATTCTATTTATTTTTAATAAAAATATTTTTTATTTTTTGTAAATAACAATATTTTAACATATTGTTGATTTTTATAATTTTTGCACAATCTTAAAATTAAAAAAATCTGTTTTTTAACTATACCAATTTAGTTAACATGTAATTTTTTCCTGAATTTTGATAGTTTTTAAATATTTTTAGTATGATTTTAAACAATACTTTCATTTTTTTGTCACGAAATTAAAACTGTTTTTATTTGTTAGTCAACTAATTAATAATGTGATTTTTATTACTCTGCTGAAAGTTAAAGAAGATATTATTTTTTATTATCTGCTTACCTTATATGAGGAATCAGAAAAGTGAATCACTGCAAGGAGTATTTAGTTAACTAAAGCATTAAGCATTAAACTAAAGGAACTTAAGATTTTAATGTCACAATGATGTCGTGTGGCTTGATTGATTAGGAATTTTCATGTATACATTAATAATACTTATTAAACAGAACAAGTGAAAAACTATCAAAATAACGCAGCTTAATGTCTAGCTAACAAAATCTGAACTATGAAAAGTCAAATAAATGAATCAGAAACATTCATTTATCCATTAGAGATTTAATTAAAACGAAGCAAAATTAATGATACCAGTTAGTCGCCTAAGACGACTAGTTAAAAATAAAGAAAACTCTTAGAAGGTAGAAATGTCATCGTGTAGGTATAAATGGTAAGGGAAATATAGGCATCACTCAGTCATTCAATTTTTATTATTTCAGAGGAAAATATTGCTGATTGTTTTGTATGAATTTCTTTTGCTTATGCGTGTTCTACTGATGTTATATAACTTTATCGATGAAAATAAAATAAATTATCGTGTACAACCAACTGATTAATTTTGGATTTCAGTGCTTTTAACAATATATTAATTTATTACCCCTTTTTTATGAAATTTATTTTTCTAAGAATAAACATTTAAAAAGTAACTCATGTTTATCTTTTATTCTAGAAAAGTAGGATTTACACCGTAACTTTTAAGTATTTTTTTATTAAATAACTGTTATAAAACTTACGAGGTAAATTATTAACATTTATTATGTTCACCTTTTTTCTAATATATTAATATCAAAGCAATTCCATGCTATATAAATAATAATAATAAGACAGTAAAATATTAAAGATTATTATATAGGATCAACTAAATCAAATATAGAGTTAATTAAAGTAATATTTGAATTCATTCCAGCCATAACGGATTAATTTAATCCTTTGCAAGCTGATATAAGAATAATGAATTTAAAAATATTGCCATTTTCTATCTAATTAGGAAATAAACAAGTGAATAATTTAAATGGTAGAAGCAAGAAATTAAGCATTATGTCTTTCTTGCGATATATTGAATTATTCTTTCTGCTTTTAAGCAAATATTGAAGGTGTCTTTAATCTTAATTTTAAAAATATACAGAAGTTCGTTCTTATAATTTTTCTATGATGCAAGTTGTGAAATAAGTATGATGAATATTTTACTTATCACAAAAACAGACGATAAATAAAAACGTAAAACAAAAATTATGTTATGCACAATGGCACATAAGCAAACTACAAACGATACTTTCTTTACAGATCGAAAAATTTAATCATTTGAATTCTTTCTGGTTCAGATTTGTAATCGTAAATTTTTTCTTATTGTAAGTAGTTTTCTTTCTATTCTTATTATATTCTTTTATTTTTTCCACGATGTTTCTTTTTTATTGTAGCTATTTGATGATATATTTTTTATTACCAAAATGTTCTAGATTATGATTTTGTTTAATTCTAAAGCTTTAATTCCATAGATGAAATCGAATGCCATTACCTATTAATTTTTACAGTATTTTCGAGTATGTCTTAAATTGTTACTTCATAGTGAAATAAATATTTTTGCACTCATTTCGGTAATTCTTTATAATTAAAGATTAAAACAATTTTTTTTTTTTACTTCTGATTAGTAAGATTACTCGTTAAAGATCGGAAATTCGAGTTTATAATTCAATGTTCGAATTACAAAACGGTTTTGAAAATAAAATTAAAATTTAATAATACTGTCAATAAATAAATGTTTTCTATGATTCTCCGAATTTAACATTATTTCAGTTCTCCCTTTTTATCGTAATGAAAGAATAATAAGAACAAAAAGAGAAAGGCAATCATAAAACGTTAAATTGTGGTGTCTTTCACAAAGGCATAAAAGAAACAATAAATAACAGATCGTTATTGCGATAAACGGACATTTCAAAATTTAGAATGTTATTAAATCACAAAAATAAAGGGTAAATTTCAATTGGTGTTTGAATTTATACCGTTTAAATTGTCAATTCACTAAATATTTTTTTTATGTCCCGTCATCAGAACTTTCCCCATTATTTAATTATATAACTCATTTTAGCTTGAAAACATGTTGCTCTATTTTCTACTTATTGAATTTCGAATCAATAAAATTCTTTAAATGCTTAAATAATAAAAATAATTCCTGTTATTAGTAATATCAGCTGCGGCTTATTTAATCTGAAATCACTTGATTTAAAATTTGATAATTCATTATGCAAGTCCAACCACTGAGTTGTAATCAAAAGGTTAAATTCAGCAGATAATTTTTTTCGATAATTAATCGAAATAAAATTAGATATTATTTAATTTGTCACTAGGGAGAATTCAGTGCACTTACAGCTAAGTATTATCTTTACAATGTATTACAACTTTTAAAGCTACACTGCTTGTAAACAGCATTGCTCACAAAAGGTAAGGGATATTCCAGAATAAACATGAAACGATAAGTGAAAAAAATGAATGATTTTTTTTTATTTAACAAGAGCATAATAAATGATTTTATCAATTATTTTTTCTGATAAACTTGTTTAATTAAAAAAAACAATTACCTTTTTTGTATTAATATTCTTTTGGTTATGTAATCTAATTATTGTAAAAAGTATAATTGCTCTTTTAAACGTAACACCTGATTATAATATGCACAATACAGAAATCCGTAAAATATGTATATTTAAAAGAACAGAAATAATCAATGTAATAAATAAATTTCTAAGCTATTTAATTGCTTTAAATTAATTGAACTCTTGCAGTATTTAAAGAAGAAAAAGGCTTAAGGCATTCTAAATGTATTAGTGAATTTCACAAATATATTTGGGGAAAAATATAATGGTAATTTTAACTGTTAAATCACATTGTAGTATGATACTGTTTTAGGGCTGATTCTTCAATATTCATTTTAACAATTTGCTCTTAATTATATAGGAGTGTTGCCAAGTACACAAAAACCAAATAACAACTATTATTTAATATTGTCAGAATACACATGAGAATAAATTTAATAAACAAAACAATGATAAAATTTCTTACAAATCATATGTTAAAAACATTTTGAAACTTTATTAAAATTAGAAAAATTTAGTATAAAAGAAAAGCTTATTTTTTTATTGTACAAAAATGATTTTTGTGGAGCAATATACTTCCGCATTATTGAAAAAAAAAAAAAAAACAGGTTAACATTTTGATTCGTTTTTGATTTAAAAAATCTTATTTAGTTTTGGAAAAACATTTTATTTATAAATTCCTACTTCCAAAAAAAATTGCTTGAGATTTTATCTTCTTCTATTAAATGGTTTGAATTTTTTAATCGAGCATATCGGATTGCAATTAATATGCCAGCTTGCAAATGTTAGTAGATTTATATATTAAAGTTTTTTTTAATTTATAAAACTATAAAAACAACATTTTTTTCAGAGCTGAATAATTTTTGAGATGGCAGATTCCGAAGAAAATATATCTGAAGAGAAAAAAAATCATAGATCCACTATATATAACCTACGTCCACCGAAACCGAAAGTTATAAAAACCGAAGCAGAATCGAAGCCTCCCCCTATTCCGAAATCTATTTCTAAGACGAAAATTAACAAAAGACCTACAACTTCGAGAAAAGAACGACGTGCAATGGTTCCTCAAAAGCCTAGAGCCGCACCATATGTTCCTCAAGCATTTCCTATTCAAAATCAACCAAACGACGAAATCTTCTGTTCTATTTGCTTGGACACCACTACTGATTTAAGAAATCGGCAGCTATTTTGTGGTCATAAGTTTCATTCAAGATGTATCAATGATTGGCTTCGTTTTAGATACTCTTGCCCGGTTTGTCGTTTGCCAGCGGATGAAATTACTAGTCGTTACCTGAATCGATTCCGAGAATTCGCTGAAAATTTAAATCATTGGTTTCTTCAGAGAGCGTATCGTGGTTCTAATGTCAGAAGATAAAGTTTCATTAACGGTACTGCAAGATATGAAAAGTTTTGTCCCATCATCTCATATTTGCTTAACCATGACTTTTTAAAGCTTCAGAAATAAATTTTTGAAAGATGATTCAGATAGTTGTTAACAGTGTTTTTGTAAACAGTTTTGATTCTTTAATAAATAACTTTTATGTAACGCAAAATACATTGAGTTTCATTTTAGCTAAAAATTAATATCTAATTTAATGCGTTTTAAAAGAATTTTATTGCTTGCTTTATATTTTATTTTAAATTCTGATTTCGATGGTTTCCATATATGTGTGATAGTTTTGACTTTTTGTAATATTGGGCAAATGAATTACAAAAGGAAGACTTTAATATAAAAAGTTGCATCATTTCATGAAATAGATCTCTAAATTAAATAGCAATTCTCTTTGATAGTTTATTTTAATTCTTTTTTAATCATTAATTGCAAAAGGAGGTTTTGAAATATAACTGAACATACTGTTGAAATTTTTTAAAAATCATTAGTATATCGTCATTAATATATAAATGTCCTTAGGTAGAATGAAAAAAAAATGCTTCGGTTTCATTGAACACCTTCGGTTAAATTTGTCCTGAATTAAAGTTTATTCTATTTTAAAAAGTAATTTTTGTTTTCAGATATAACTTTTTTTTTATTTTCTTTGAAAAGCTTCCTAATTGCAAATATATATTTGATCACTTTTATTTATTTTTGAAGTTTGTTGTCCGATAAAACATTTCTGGAAACACTACAAAGTCTCTTTTTTTTTATCCTGGGAATTTTTCCCTTCAATAAAATACCGGTATTTAATCGGGTAAATTTCGAAGAACTGATCGAATCTTAAGCACAGCAAAAGTCGTGAAAAAAAAAAAGAATTTGTATTCCGATTCTCAGAAAACATTCAGCAAAGTTAAAAAGACTTTTATTTTCCCAAGTAATCTTGAACACTGACAAGAGTCCATAAAAAGCCTGTGCTTTCTAATTTAAGCGGATTATCTTAATCTTCCCAGTATTTTACTTTGCTTTCTGAACTTTAATTTTTTCAAATTTTATTTTTACAGCCCACAGTGTCTTCCTTAACGTCTCACACGTTTTTAGATATAATCTACTTACGAAGAGATTACAGAAATGGACTTTCTCCTTTCATTTCATACTTTATAATTATTTGGCACTTCTTTAGACTTAATCCAGAAATAAATGCAAGATACAAAAAAACTGGTAATCATCTTTACTATGCGCTTGAAAGAACCGGAGTTCCTTTTTTTAATTCTGAGAAATTTAAAATTTAAATCCAGAAACAAAAAATAAATCTTTAACGTGGAAATTTGTAATTAAAAGTAATTAATGTTTTTATATTAAAGAGCTAATTTTATTTAACTTTTCTTATAAAGGCTTTGCTTTTATATCGTAGAAGAAAAAGATGAACTTTATCATTTATCTGAAAATTCTAAAACAGTAGATTTTTTAAAGCAGAATTGCTGTGAATATTAGTGATAGACGATAATTATAAAACAAACATTTACAAAAATAATTTTTTTTTTATTTTATAATATTCGCCTTTAATAAGCAGCTGATTCTCTGGGATTAATGCTCGCTAAAATTTTCAATTAATTATTTTATGTAACCACAGAGAGAGATCTCCTTCTCTGTGTATGTAAAAAAGCCTTAATGGCTTCCACAATAAAATATTTTTAAAATTCAAATTTTGATAATTATATAATTTATGAACTATGTTATTTTAGAAACCTTATACTATTTTCCTCATTATACGGTGCAGTGATTGAATTTCAACAAATACTAAAACGTTTTTGCTAAAAGTAAACACGCTTTTTAAAAATTTGAGTACAGAAAATAGATTTGTTAGGTATTAAAGTATTATATGTAATACCGAGTATTATTTTTAGTTTATATAATATATCAGAGGATTATTAAATAAAAACTTCTCTGATTCAGTATAACAACCAGTTTTCAGTATTACTTTCCAAACAAATGAAATGACGCAAATAATAACATTTTGAAATTATTTCAATCAATAAATGTAGATTTGAAATTTAGGAAGTTTAAATTTTATTCAGTACTTCGGTCCTACGAATTATATTCAGTAAAATAATTTTAATACTCTTAAAAAAACACTTCAATCATCTCGGACAAAATCTAATTAAGTTAAGTTATGAATACCATTATTTTAGAAGAATCCAAAATTTTATTATTTTAGATTAATCAGCCTAGGGAATCATAGGGTGTTGATTGGCATATCTGATTTTGAACGGTCTATGAGTGATCCAAAATCGCAGTTTCTATAAAAGAATAGCATTCAAAATTTCATAACTCAGTTTTAATTGCAAAATATTGGAACTTTTTTTATTAAATATTTGAATGCGTTAAGAATAGTTTTTTATATATAACTCACAGGATAAAAGGTCTGTATAAAAATTAAAATTCTTTAATTCATAAGAATATTTATTGATTTGAATTACATAAAATAAGCAATTCTTTACTGCATTTAGATAATTTTTTCTTACTAGATGTATGTGTATATTATTAACAGTTTAGAAATTCGATGTAGTTTATATATAT
>JAPMOR010087384.1:81318-95870 GCA_026543865.1 Argiope aurantia
CTTGCACTTCTCTTTCCAGATTTATGTTTATTTTAATTCTTACTCATATGTGCTGAAAATTATAGTTTTCTATGTTTAGTTTGTAGTAAAAGTTAACACTCTTTTAATTTGAGCCATGTTGTCAAAAGCTATTTTTTCTCATGAATACGAAGCATGCTCGAGTAGATTAAATGTTGTTTTTATTTTATATGAAATATATTGTTGAAAATATGTTTATAATATTGTCTTCGGAATTTAAAAAAATAGGAAAAAATGCATGCGGAAAAATAATATGTATAAAAAATTAAACTTTATTTATTATTTATTTATTTATTTATTAATATTATTATTTACTTTATTTATTTTTATTTATTAAATTTGCAATTTTAAGATGATTTAAATATTTTTTTTGTGCTGCAATATTTTTAGAAATTTTTTGAAGAAGTTTTGTTTAATTTTTAATTAATTAAAATTCTAATTAAAAATTTTAAAAGTCTCTTTGAGATGCATATTTCCACTCTCTGAAGTACACGTGCAAGTTGATTGTTCGAGGTCAAACTAATCAGGTGTGTATTTGATACACATGCATTCATCTTTATTATAAGAAGGGATTTAACTACAATATTTTTAATTGCAAAGAATTGTGCGCCTTTTTTTACGAATAAATTTTAAAATTATATTCTTTTTTTAAGGCATTTCAGATTTTTCAGCAAACGCATTTTTAGAGAAAAATAATACAACACTGTGTCTTTTTCTTTAATTAAAAAAAATCATTGAATTTTTCATATAATTTTACTTAAAAATCTAACTAAAACTTAGAAAAATCCTGTCTAAATAAGCACCTACTACCCAATAAATAACTACGTACCAAATTTAGAGACTCTAAGCTCAACTTTCTGTGGTGTAGATAATTTGCAAATTTTTTTTATCATGCATTTCACATAACACAATTCACACGTTTTATGCCAACTTACAAATTTTATCATTATATAACTCAGAGAGTGAACGTGAGATCTCTCTTCTTTCTGTACAACTAGTCAATTTATTAGATTCCTCGAGAAATTGAAACAATAAAGGACTGAAAAATATAACTGCGTTAAATACCATACAGTTATATTTGATATTTATTTTCTTCCCCTGAGCGATTTCTTCCATTTAATTCAATTTAAATTGATAATATTCTATATGGTGCACCGCATTTTATACTTTACAGTGAATTTAAAGGAAATAAGAACAAAGAATGATGGAGAAATTGATTCATTCTATAAAACTATGTGTCAAAAAAAAAATTGCAGTACTTTTTTTTTCAGTAAAAAATCCCATTTTCAGCCAATATATTGCAACAAAAGTCACAACATATGCCTTCTGGGATCACCTCCACTTCTATAGTTATTCTAGAGGCCTCATTTAAGGTGCAAATGATACAAGGTCACCTTCACAATAAGGTGCCTCTTATGGAACAAAAACTGAGATAGATATGCATATTTTTTTGCCGCCAACACGCGAATGGAGGGGAAATATTTACAGTGTATATCATGACTTGATGCAAAGTAGCGCACGCGCATTGCTGCCACGCGCCTCGGCAGATGTTCACAAGGGGGTAGGCATGGAACATTTTTTTTATCGTTTGGGGAAGTATGTGCTTCCTTATTGAGGGGTCCCACAGCGGTGTTTGCTCTCTCGGGACAATTCCATTGTTCCATAGATCGGATGGGGAAAAATTCTGCGGTGCCAAAGTTTCAGAGCCGAAAAAATACATTCGCCAAGGTAAGGGTGGCGTGCAGCTATGAGTCATAGTGCATTGTATGTGGTTTGGGACTATTGTTAAAGGATGAGGGGTGACCAGTTATGTACCTTCTCATACCCTTATTATATCCCAGATTTATATAGGTTAGAGAAGGCTGCTGAGGTTACTACGTCTAACAGCTTTGGGAATGTGCACCCATGGAGAAGTGATTTTGCGTAACCAGCGATCCTCTTGATAGGCGTGAAGTTGAACTATCAGAATCACATTAATACTCTCAAAAATTAATAATGGTTTTGTTTATATAAAACAATAATTAGTCAGATTTTTTTGTGTGTTAACATTTTAAAAGGTAGTTTGGAAAAGTATAGGATTGAATAATAAAATCTCTCTCTTTTTTTAAAAAAATTTATCCTATATTTTGTATAAATGGGTGAGTTAAAATCATAATGGTATAAGTCATGTTTTCTTCGGTTTCCAAAAATAAAATTATCTCAAGATGTACTATTTTATTCGGGAAAAAATAGTATCGTTCTATTATTCATTGAGTTTATGGACTGAAATTTACTATAGGAATTGATTTGAAATGGATTTAAGCATTAACTACATTTTCTTTTTCGTATACGAAGTATGAAGGAAGTATAGTTATCAACTCCTTTCGAACTCGTAATTTTGACGTATCTCCACGTTTTAGACCTCTCTGGCTTCAAAAAGCATATTTTTGGAAAGAGTCCGTTTGTTTGTCTGTCAGTCTGTGATAAAGCTAACGCCTAAACGTTTTGAGCTAGATGGCTGAAATTTGGTGTACGGTCTTTACATCAAATTTGTAGATTTCTATAAAATTTTGAGCAAATTCCATTCATAGGAAGTCTATCTAACCGGCTGTCCGAATAAAATTTATTAAGAAAACTTCAAAATGCAGTGAGGTAGATTGATAAAATTTCGGACATTGATTTAACATCTCTAACGTAGACATCTATCAAAATTTGTGCCAAATCCAACAGCGGGCTGATTGTCTGTCCATCTTTACTTTCAGAAACATGCAAACGTGATAAATAAAAAACACAATGACTTAAATATTAGTAATTTGGTATGTAATTTTGTGGCTACCAGTGTATTTCTGGGTAAAATTTTTGCTTTAATCGGTAGGGAAAAATTTGTCTAAAATAAAAATTCGATATTCGGATACTTTTAATCGCATGTTAGGAAGTAATCATCAAAAAAAAAAAAAATTAAAATGAAATCTACGATCTCAAATTTCAAGTTCTCATGTGACAACATTATTATTTTTTAAGTCATTATTTGTCTTAATTAATTTAAGCCTTTAACCAGTTTAAACCGGTTTGAAACAATCACGGGACTTCTCTATCGGTCTCTATCCCTCTCTCTATTATATATATATATGTGTGTGTGTGTGTGTGTGTATTGGTTTAAACTGGTTAAAGGCTTAAATTAATTAAGACAAATAATGACAAAAAATAATAGTGTTGTCACATGAGAACTTGAAATTTGAGATCGTAGATTTCAATTTTTTTTTTTTGTTGATTACTTCCTAACATGAGATTAAAAGTATCCGAATATCGAATTTTTATTATATATATATATATATATATATATATATATATATATATATATATATACAAAAGTATAAAAATCAAGTTAAAAGGAAAAACAAATAAACCAAATAAAAAAATATAAAAAAAGAATCCGGCCTGAAGACTTTTTCAAGGGTCACTCTCTAAAATAAATAGGTAAAAACTTTTACCTGTTCCATTTTTGGTTTTAGTTAGAATAGGAAATAATTTTTGTTGCGATTTCGAAACTGTTTCGCTTTCGTTTTCATTTTAGTTTCGTTTTCAAACTATTTCTTACTTTAGATTGGTTATATATATATAATGATAATTTTTTTAAACTTTCATTTCAATTTTTCTAGCTGGCAAACAAAATTTTGGTGCTCGACCGATTTTGAGATGAAATAACAGCTATGATGTCATAGTTCTACGTCAACATTTTAAAAAACGCATCTGATGTCACAGAAGCATACGTAATAATAAAGCAGTACAGATAAAAGCAGGCCAACTTTTTAAAAAGGCATCTGCTTTCAACGAAGCCTATATAATAATAATGCAGTACTGGCAAAAGAGGTAAAAAAAATATATGCGATTAAAAGATGATGATGAAAATTGCCATTTATGCTTTATTTATTGCCTACACGATTTCGAGCTTCAAAACCCCCTAACCAAAAAAGCACCATGTTCTCACATAATAATAAAAAAAACAAAACATCTCGTCAATTATGGACAATAGATTCAGTAAAAATGCCAAATTCACGCCAAATTTAATATTACCTTATTATTGTACACAAGGCATTCTCTGAGATAACAAATTTATTAGAGAGTATGCTAGAAAATTTTGGGAAACTACACCAGCTGGTTTTGAAAAGTGACTTACATCGCTGTATATTTAACCTATCTATACATCTCCAAGTGAAAAGATTATAATTGTCAAATAAAAAAAATTGCTCTAAAAATTATGATGAATCTCTTCATTTTGTCTCTTTGAGTCAGCAAGAACGTTACGAATAAATAAATAAAATAAAAGATAAATTTTAGTCTGCACTTTTTGCTCAAAATTAGTCTATATTTGTCTTTTTATATACTTCATATGCAAAATACATATTCTGCATATTTCAAAAAAGAGGTATAATTCCTATTTTGCTTACTTTGTATATGAGAAAGTAGATATGCTATTAAGATAATTGCTAAACGTTACTAATACATAAATACTAATATAAAAACAGACTTTAAATATTTGAAAACTTAAATTAACTCGCTATATTTGAAATTTAATTGAAAGTTTAGAACTAAAGGCAGCATCTTCGTTTCTTTTCAAAAATTAACAGTAGAAATTTTACTTTTTCATATATGAAGTATTTAAAGAAAAATATATTGAAATCTTCAAAGAATTCGAAGTTGAAATTTCAACGAGTCACCGCATTTCAGACCACCATCCGTGAGTCTGAAAAACACGTTTTTGGAATTATGTTTCTCTGTAAACATGATAACTGAAAAGAAAACTTGAGGTGGTCGCTATACACCGAATTTGCAGATTTCTATCCGATTATGAATGAAATCCAATCTCAGGCAGTATGTGTTATTTTGTCGGCCTGAAAGTAAATGAGCATGATAGTCTAAAGGCGTAAAGAATTGGATAAAAATTGTCACAAAATTTTAGCTTCTAGCTAGACAGAGATTCGTATAAAATTTTGAATTAAATCTGTTAAAGAGTAGACTGTTTGTCGATACATTTGCATACATTTGATACATTTGCATGCACATAAACTTGATAACTCAAAAATGTAATAACATAGATAAATAAAATTTGATATGCGATGCTGTTATTGAAAGGTAAGTGTGTGATTTCTTTTTTTAGCTTCCATCATTAGACAAAAAGGCGTTCAAAATGTATACTCTATTTTCTTGCATGCATACATCAAGACGCATACATGTAAGAAAATGTCGGGTAGACCACTTTTTTTAGATTAACTTTAAAACGATGTAAAAATTATTTTTGTGCAATAATGTGCTCCAGAATTATTAGGATTTCAATTTTACAAAAACATAGTAAAAATTAAAAAATAATTTCTCAGCAACTCATAAAATATATATGCGCGAAATCCGGTTTTTCTAGTTCCGAAAGATTAGTCTTGTGAAATATTTAGCTCGTGCACTTTATCGATAGTGTTTCAGCCTAAAAACATTATTACGCTAAAATTGAACCCACCTTCTGAAGTTCCCCAATATTGGCTTCTGATGCATCTATACCTCTTTAACTCGCAACTGATAATTAGGACAAAATAATTTGGGGAAAATGCTTTGTTTAAAGATCGTCAAAAAAGAAAAAAAAGAAAGGATAAAAAAATATATAACAAGATTTTGAAATGTGCCAAAGCTGAAAATTTTCAACAGCAAAACACAATAACAAAAGTAAACATTCGAAAGTAAGCAAAGTAAACGTAAACAAAAGCAGTTGTGAAATAGAATCATTACATAACAAACGTAACTGCGTTTCCATTTGGATATGTGACTAAAAGCTGCATTGCATGACACAGTATGCTTGCACCTGGCGTTTGAAATCTTACGCTGTGCTATGATTCTGTGTTTGTTTACATTTAACGTAGACAGTTTAATTTTTTTTTAAGTATTATTATCCAGCTTTTGGCTTTTGTAATGAAAATGTGGAAGTCAGTTATTATGATAAAATGTTTTCTAAGCTTACGATTAAAAATTCAGATTTTATTAAAATCATAGAATGGGGAAATTAAATGAAAAGCTTTTAAGCCTACATGATATTGCGTAACTTGTTCTTTTAGACATTCAGCATTGTGGTATACATATTTTATTAAATAAGTTGATATCAATCTAATAAATTAATTAAAAAAATTTTAATTCAAAATGGGCAATGCAATGTAAATTGGATTTATTCCCATAAAGCTAAGAAGCGCGAATCTAGAGAAAGAAGCAAACGATAATAAAAAAGTTGAATGATTAAGAAAATACTTAAAGCCTAAAAGAATAACAAAACTTTCATCAAATTCGTAATTAAAGATCAAGTATTATACTATTAAAGAAATGAAAGCAAAAAGAACAAAAAAATTCTTGAAACATACGTAGAATTGCTTTTACATTTATGAGCAAGTATTGCAGGACTTATAATTCTTATTCAAAATTTTTATTGATACATATCCTTTTATGTTTTCCAAAAGTATGCAGATTGAAAAATCAGATTGAAGCTTGTCATTGCTTTTCAATTAATAAGAGTTTTAGAAAAAATAAATGTTCAATTAGAACTACCGAAGAATACTTTATAAAAATTAAAATAAACTATAGTAATCAGTGTTAATGGAGCATTCCAATATTGAAATATTTTCAAATAATAATTAAAAAATAAAAGCTGTAAGCTCATTTTTATTATCTTTTTAAGCAATAGCATGTTTCTTTAACTTGTTCATTTTACTGCGATATTATTAAAACGGAATGAATACATTCTGAATGATTTTAAATATTTATTTTAAAAGGAATTCTTAAATTTTGTTTTAGAACGAAAATATTAATCCCTTTCCACTATTTGATATTCAAGCTAGGAATCCAATTTTTAGTTTCTTTTCTCTTTTCGATAAAGTACGGAAAGTTTTTATTACTAAGATATTCTGAGAATTAGAGATATAAAATCGTGAGGTTTCGATAATTATTCGGACAGTATTTTTTCCAACAACAAAAAAAAAAGTAGTAGTGTTCTTGGAATTGTTTATCCATTTGGAGAGGAGCAGATGTATTTAGAGAAAGACATTTATTGAATGCAATGAATTTATGCAAAATTAATTTGTATTGTCAAAAATCTTATCAAATTAATAGTCCAGTGGAATTGTACTTTTTCCCAGGAAAAAAAATACTAGCATATTCTTTTAGTTGAGTTGTTTATTCAAAATAAGCCTCTAATTTTACACGCAATTCATTTTGAAGTTAACATTTTGTCTCTGTTCTTAAGACTAAATTCATTTTTTGATGATCGCTATTCTCGCGATTCTTATTTTAAAAATATTTCGAGAATTAGTCGCCATTAGATCAGAGAATATAATTAGGAGTGCGGGTTTTTGGTAGTTGATGAAAAAAGTATTTTTAATGGTATATGATAAATAGAAAGTGAAAATTTATAAAATTCCGACCTGCCATTCCACAATATTTGGCTGTATACTTGAGGGTTTATTGTGATGCTAAAAATATCACAATTAGGACGCACTTAACCTCTCACTAAAATTACTAGTTTAAACGAATATTTGAATAGTTTTAACTGCTAGTTTCCTAGGATAAGTGGAGACTTTTGATCTAAAGATCTCTGTGGGAAATATACTAAAATGTACTACTTTCACCGAAACCTTCGAAAATTTCTAACACTCAGTTTCCCAAGACAATAAATCTTTTTTTTGTTTGATTATTCCTCAGAAAATATCCAAAAGATTTTTTCATCAAACCAAGTGGAATAGCTCTGTTAAGCAAATTCTAATCATTTAGTTTCCTGAGAAAATCGAAAACTTTTGATCCGATGATTTCTCAGAAAATATCTGAAAAGTATTTTTATTAATTCATTCCCTTAATGGTATAGAATAAGCAGAAAAAGTGAAAACTAATAAAATTCTGGCTTGCCATTCTACAATACTTGGCCGTATACTTGAGGGTTTATTGTGATGCTAAAAGCATTACAATTAGGACGCACTTTACCTCTTACTAAAATTACTATATTTAAACGAATATTTGAATAGTTTCAACTTTTAGTTTCCTAGGATAAGTGGAAACTTTTGATCTAAAGATTTCTCGAGGAGAAATATGCTAAAATTGGCTTTCATCGAAACATTAGAAAGCTTCAACTATTCAGTTTTCCGTGACAATAAATTCTAACTATTTGATTATTTGTCAGAAAATATCTGAAAGACGGTTTCATCAAATCAATTGGAACAGATCGATTGTGAAAATTCTTAGCATTTAGTTTTCTGAGAAAATCAAAAACTTTTGATCAGAATTTTTCTCAGAAATTATCCGAAAGATGCTTTTAGTAATTCAATTGGAGCAGCTCTATTTTGAAAATTATTAGAAGATAATTGAAGACTTTAGATTTAATAATTGTTCAGAATATATACGAAAATGCACTTTCACCCAAACAATTCTAACTCTTGATGGCGAACGTATGATTTCTCAGAAAATATCCGAAAGGTGTTTTTGTTAATTCAATTGGACATCTCTATTTTGAAAATTATTAGAACACAATTGGAAACTTTAGATATAATGATTTATCAAAATATATACAATTATAACAACTCTTGCTGGTGAACTTCCAAGATCTCCGCCGAAAACTATACCACCCACCATAACTCACCAACACACGTAACGGCCATTAAGATACCTTCCAACCACGTGTTGGATTGGGAGCGGAACACACTCGAATCTCCGCAGTCTATAGACAGAGATATGCTTTATTATGAATGATGGCAGATGCAAGTGATAAGCGTTGGGCTGCGTGGATTCTGTTCCACCAAAAAACCCATAAATCAAAAGATTACTCATCCCTTTTCCATTGGAAAACTGATAAAAAAAGATGACCTGCTTTCGTAAGGATTGGGTGATGGTAGTTTATTATGGGGCATTATGTTACGCTAGTCTGTCAATCGGGGGGGGGGGTAAGTTCCGTCCAGTAGATAAGGGAATTTGGATGGCCTGGTGGTCTGGGATGGAATTCAACTTAGTTGAATAGGACTGTATGTAGAAGCATTTTTAAACAACACTTAAAACTGTGAATGTTTGTATATTTTGTTTTAATTAATTTCCTGGAAATTTTTCAGGTAAAAACGTTATATTTTGAAACCAGTTTTAATAGTTGCCCCAAACAATTGCTGCACTGTAATGAAGGGATCCGATTTATCAATTTGTAGATTTAAATATTTTGAAATTTTGAGAAATTTCCTTTTTTAGCATTTATAAATACTAGCAGACTTTGGCGACCAGTTTGTTCGCCAAGCTTACGGGTTTTTAAGCTGTTAACACGTTGATGGACAATACGCCCTCCGGCGTCAAGCTCATAACAATGATACGACTGAACGCATTACGACGAAAACGGCTAAATCCGTTATGTCATAATACATAATTTTATAATCATAGGCGTAGTGACGCTACGCCTATAGAAAAAATATGAAATTCAGTAGTGTCTCAGCAAGTACTTCCATCAAGGTTGTACTGTCCATCAACGTGGGGGCATCCAATATGGGATGCATTTCTTAAAAAAAAAACTCACTTTGTAAAACACGAATTCAACAAATGAATTCAATTAAAATAGCTTACTGCAAATTACAAAGTGTATATATTAAGAAAGGGGAAGTGGAAATCCTGCTACTGATTTAATGATTGGCAAATGTACGCGCTTGAATGTTTTAATGGAGAGTGAATTCTTGCATAGCATTTAAAACATTTTTTCGGATAGTTATAAAATTGAGTTAAAAAAATATTATTAAAGTTAAATGAAAAATTGTACAAAAATGAAATTTATGTAATTAAAAAAGGTAATTTTTTAATTCTTAAGATAATACAAGAATTTTTATAAGATAATTATTTTAAAAGAAATGGATATAAATTTCCGTAGGCAAGTCTTAACGATTGCGGATAGATTTAAGATTAATATACGAACACCAAAATTGAAAATTTTTGGAGCGATTTCTCGCAAAATAGAATAGTCACAATTTTTTTTATTGCAACTTTAAAAGCAGTTTATGAGTATTTATGGTATACATCTGAAATTGTTGATATTTAGCGAGTTTTAGGAGAATGGCATGATTTTAATGTTCTTGTCGAGAAACCGTACATTAAACTTAACACGATTACTTATCTGGTGTGGCGCTAGCGTCATAAGTCAGTTAACAGGCTTTGTACAAAAGTGATCACTTTTGTCTAGTGATTATGTTACGCGGCTACGGAACCTAGCCTCTTAGGTTCGATCCTCGCTCGTAACAAATCGCCACACTGGCAGCGAATTAGCCTATTTTTTTTATTTTTTTTGGACTTGATTAAACTTTTTGCTTTAAACCTATTTCATGATTTCTTTTATATCTTCTTTCCTATGACTGAATGTCCTCTTTGGTGACACAACGAACTGTCTTTGAAACGCTTCTAATAATATTTTGATGTCCATTAATTAGATAAATGAAGCATTTGATTCAGTGCAGCTGTAAAAATGCTCAATGAATGAAACAGTCTGAAATTGGTATGATATTTTGTTTATATATGAACTGTTGCTATTCAGCAATTAGCAATAAGCTCTATTTCTCTGCCATGTACGTTAACATTTTATTTATATAGATATTTTAAGTCGATTAAAAATGTAATCATGTAATTGTCAGGAAATTCGGACTCGAGCTTTCGATTGTGTGTTTTAGATTTACATAAGTGAATAAAATCATTTTTGAATTATATCTGTCTTCAAACCCGACAACTCACAAACTAGACAAATAAAACTTCGTTTATCTTTTTCACTTTAATTGTAGATTTCTATCAGCTATAAAATTTCAATTTAAGAATTAACCATAAGTCATTTTTTTTCTTTTACCGTCACTGTATAAAGGCGCTCATTAAGTATTTGCACCATAATGCCTATTATGCTTGGCACTATTAACTTCATTATATCTGTAGTCTTGTACATAATTTTAGATTCTTTCACAGCAGCCATTGTCTCTTATATTACAAAACCCGGAATAAACTATGACAGCTATGTTGATTTTAGTATACTTATTGACAAAAGAATTTAAAATTATTGTCGGCCTCATGGCCTAGGGGTAGCGCGTATTCCCCTGATCTGAATGTCCTGGATTTGAGTTCTGGTACAGGCATGGTTGTTCTTTACCTTGTGTTCTACTTGTGAGGTGTGTGAAAGAGCCCTCCTGTAAAAAAAGATTGTGTAATTGAGTGTTTGAGTGTCATTTTCATAAGCAGGCATTTTCATAAGCATAGAAGTCAGACTTCTGCCCTCGGGTGTTCAGGGGCCTTTAACCTCAGAAGCTACTGCACAAACTCGGCTTAAATCTCTGATTTCGAATTCACCGGGATTATACAAGTGCCATAAGAAAGAACAACATTTAAAAGTATTTTGTCGAAACTGTGCTTTAGTGCTGAGTGTCAGAATTAGTATAGAATTCTTAGTTTTTAAAGATTTGATCTTGTTGTAACTTTAAGCTTGAAATTAATTTAAGTGCTTTAAATTAGAGTTTTGATACATTTTGTATTCACTAAGCACCGAAAGGAGACATTTATTCTGATTGCCACTGTCTGTAAATCAGCACAATTTAAAAAGGAGTGTGTGAAAGCGAAACCGCAAGAGTTGTCAACGGCTAGCATGACAGAAATGACCACTGGGACACGCACATCGGACAAACACGAAACGGAATTTCGTGTCAGTTCGATTAAAACCCTCACCGTAATGTGTCATAAAATACTTCCTAAAAACGCAGGAAAAAAGAAACAAAACAAAAAAGAAGTTCCTTCACTTAACAGGCGTATGCAACAGGGAGAAGAATTGCGTGTCAAAAAGTGGAACTCTGATGGAACTTGAGTTATTTATAAGGTGATTATACTTGGAGGGAGGAGAAGTTTGGGCTATTGGCAATTTCTGCAGCCACTTTAAGAGCTGTCGTAAATGTTGGATAGCGTTGCATCACGTGAGGCGTTGCATCTGGTGGGAGGAATGTTCTGGATATTTACCAATACATGTACTGGATGGCTAGAATTAAAGTTTCCCTATTCGGATCCAGTGGCATAGTGTTGAAAAATAGAAATACTTTGCCATTGGCGTAGAGAAGAAAAATGGAAATATTTTGAAAGCTGTCTCAGATCTTGGATGTGGAAGTTTAGAGAGGTGATGCCCACTCAGATGTCGTCCTCGTTATTTGAAAGTGGTTCAAAATTATGAGGTTCGTCCTAAAATACCCTAGTGTTGCTTTCAAACGGGAGGTTAATATAACTAAACTAAAGAGAAATTTATTACTGACTATTTTCTGTACATTATAACGTATATCAGTGAGAATCTTTATATGAAAACATATATAAAAACTTACTGCAAAGAGAAATGTAAAATTGATCAATGATAAATAGACAGGAATATCAAAGTCTTATTAATCTGTTCATTTGATGTAAGATACTAAATGAATGACAAGGTAACAACATGATAATCATGAGTTTTAAAAGTCAAATAATTTAGAAAATATACTATGAAGTTCAAAAGCTTCCGGAACTAAAACTATTTTTCAAATGCAAATGAATTAGGCCATACCATGCTGAACAAACAGAGGTTATCATGATTATGACTAGTCAGAAAATTTTCATCTTTTCAAACATCTGCAATGAATGGAATGAGAATCGCATGTGCATAGATAGTGTTTACAAGCTTTCAAAATTTGGTTGTTCTATTCTAATAAGATACCTTCTAATAAGACTATTTGGTTACCAAATTATCCGTGAAAACAATTTGTCTAGAAAAGGTTAAAGATTTTGCTTATTTATTTTTAAAATATGGAAAATTGTCATAAAAAGGAAGAAAATCGAAAACATTTAGTTCAGTACTTATTTGTGAATAAACTGAAAATTTTGTAACTTACAGGAGGAATTACCAGTTAGTACTGATGATATCTTTTCTTGAAATAATCAGTACTAAATTAATTTACTACTGATTTGTAAATTAATTGCAGTGGCAAATTATAAATTTTTCATTTTTATATCGTGTTTTGGAGCCATATCAATATCAATAGTTTTTTCCAGGGAAATTGATAAGGTTTGGTTTGTTTTTTGGCAATATAGGTGTCTCATATAGAAAGCTACATTTACAGCGATGATAACGAATTTTCTCTTTTAAGTTCTCTTATTCAATCAGATCATAGTTAGGGATTTTTTTTTAAATTTATATTTATTTTTATTTTGTTTACAAATGGAATAGGTCAAAAAAATGTAATAATCTAAATGGAATGAATTCACAACGTGGATTTTACATCACCAACATCAATCTGAAACAACTTTCAGACTAAATCATCATTAAAATTAGATAATTTTTAAAACATTCGATTTATATTTTCTTGTATGCGAAATATGGAGGAAGTATTGTAAACGTTAAAAAATTCGAACTTGCGATTCTCTAAATCCGACCACCCTATATTCGAAAAATACATTTTTGGAACCGTGTCTGTGTGTGAACACGATACTCAAAAATGCTTTGAGCTAGACAGCTGAAATTTGATGTATGGAATTTTGACCAATTTGAAGAGTTCTGCCAAATTTTGAACAAAATCTGTTTCAAGGAAGTCCGTCTGTCTGTCTGTTCAAGTGCAAGGTGAACTCGATAATTACAAAACGCAAAGAGTTAGGTAAATAAAATTTGATTTAGAAGAATTTCAAATATAAATATTTATCAAATTTTGATTGAAATCCTTCAAGTGGTTGGCTATCTACAAGTTTGTACTTTCGCATTCATGCAAATGCAATAATTAATAAACGCATTAACAATTTTTCTTATAACTACTACTGTATTTGCATGTCTAATTTTATTGTCAATTGCACATCCAAAAGGCATGCAAAATATACTGTATTCTCACGATAGAATTAGTAAAAATCAGTATTCTCACGATAGAATCAGTGTGGATATCATATTCAATGCCCTGCAGGAAATTTCCGGCTCTATCCGATGTCTACAACATGGAGGAATGTTTTATATATTTTATTTTATTTATTTTGCTTATGGATGGGGAGTAATATATATATTGTAAAATATGCAAGTACGTTTGGGGAAAACCATTTTTCCAAAAACACTGATTCTTCGTTGTGTTATGGAACTACTTAATAAAGAAAAATATTTAGAATTAAATTTTTTTTAGAGTTGTCCTTTACTATTCCACAATAAGATATTACACCTTTACTGTTGAAAATTTGCTGTTGTGATTTTAATTAATCTCGAAATTTCAAATCTTCCTAAGTTTGAAAAGTGCATATGTGGAATCATGTCTGTCTGTTTGCCGGTTGATCTGTGAGTACAGTTACCCAAAAATTTAGTTAGTTGACTAGCTTAGTTTAGTTAGAAAAATTTAGTCACTTCATGTGTATATTCTGTACCAAATTGGGGATGAAACCCATCCAAGATAAGTCTGTCTGCTCATTGGTTCATGTCCAAGTCAAAGTGATAATTCAAAACGCAATAATTCAAAAACATCGTATATATATATATATATATATATATATATATATATATATAT
>JAPMOR010087384.1:106069-118715 GCA_026543865.1 Argiope aurantia
ACTTCGAAGCAATTGCAGCTATTTAAAAATTTTAAATACAAAAGCTTTTCGCTTTAATGAGGCACTAATTTCTCTAATTCAATTTATTTTTCTGTCTTCAATATTAAAGAAGTTATAACGAAATGAAAATTTCTATCCCCCAAACATTTCCACCCCCTTTTGGCTAGATGGCCCATCTACGAACTCATCCAAAATTTTTACATTTCTTACAACATATTCCAAAAAAGTTTGCATCCAAACAAAATTAATTACAATTAACAAAATTAATAAATTTTGTTTGTAAGATAACTTGGTAAAAGCGTTATACGCACATATATATATGTGTAATTTATAAATTTTATAATAACAAATGTTAAATAAATGTTCAAAAATATGGTTGAGAAAAAAACCGGACTATTTTAAGCCATAGGAATACTTACATGTGTCCAGTTAATGCATTTAAAATACAAGAACATCTTTCTCATTAGTTTAAGAGCTAAAAATAACTAATTAATATATATTTCATAACTTACTATGAATAAATTTGGATTAAAAGCACTTAATATGCTTTTTCATTTATGAGCATTTTACTTGTGATTTTTATCCAATAATAATCAATTTATAAAAACATTCACCCACCATTCTATTTAAAATTAAAATATAATTAAGAAGAAATTAGAGAAATTAGTTGCCAAAAATATTCCATGGAAATATTTCCCCAACTTCCTAAAAGTTCAAAAAAATTATGGAAATAGAAATACTTCTTCAAACAATTATGTACTATTACTATTGAGTGCCCGAAACTAATTTCCAAACCCAACAACTATTGAAAAAACAATCAATTATGTTGATTGGGTGTAATTCGGAAGAATTCCATTAAAATTGCCCCGAAGAGAAGAATGCCAGTAGATCAAAATGTTGTGACGTCAGAGGGAATGTTTTGAATGCATGAATTATAGGGGATGTCACCGAATAAGTATTGATCCGCTAATATGAGTGATTACAAGTCCAGGTGATGTTGATAGTACAGATCACGGACCCCGAGTCCCTCTTTAACTTTTACATAAAGAAAAGCTTTTTATTTTGTTTTGTAACTCATCATCCATTTTTATGATCTGTCGGGGCAACGATACTGTAGGAGTCGATGTTTTACGAAACTTTTTTACTTTATCGCATATTTTTGTTTTATAATTATACAAAGTGAAAGATTTAGATTCGTGGAAAAAAATTCGATCCAGAGTTTTAAATGAATTTCCACACTTCTGATCGTCCCCATTACTTCCCCCCTCTCCACCTCCCAAAAATTATTTTTAATTATCTAACTGACCCCCTGCCAACGCTATAACTCAAACCCAGAGTGAGATATAAGACTGAGATTTAATCTATGGTATTTTTTATACAAAAAACGATTTATATTATATTTTGTTCGAAATCCTTCTATCTTTCTATCCGTCTATGGTTATATGAACTTAATAACTAAAGCATAATTAGGTGAAAATTGTCATATTAGCTTACCATCAAAGTAAGTAACTTGTATCATCTCTTTGACCATATATGTCTACGATTCGACTGCATGTCGCACTGCATATAAAGACTTGATCACATATAAAATTAAATTTTATTTGTGGATTTATCATTAAAATTCTGTATCAATGTAGAATTTCGGTTTCATGTAATATTTTTCTATTTTACGTACATTTTTAATTTTTAAGTGTACATAGAGAAGAATCTGGAATAGAGGAAAAAGTTCTATTCCGAGTTTTCAACGAATCTCTAAACTTTTGATCGTCCCCGTTTCTCTTCCTCTCCTCCCCCCTAAAAAAACCGATTTTCAATCATCTATCTGACTCTCTATCAACGCGATAGCTCAAAACCGGAGTAAGAGAGTGTGGAGGTGCTGCTATATGAATCGTTGTTCTAAGAAGTGAATTGAAATGAACTAAACCTTTACTTTTTTACTCGCTTTAACAACAGCTGGTTGCATGTGAGGATTAGAATGCGTTATTAATAAAGATTTTGTTTTTTGTAAGCGGATTTTATTCTTGCTATTACTACTACTATTCAAACTACGAGCTAAGTAATGGATAACTGAGGATTTTTAATCAAAAATTGAAAATTTATATCAGATTTTGGTCGAAACCCTTCTGTCTATTCATCTGTGATTATATGAAGGTGATAATTAAAACATGATCAGGTGAAATATAACATATTGGCTTAATACCAAAGTCAGAGAGTTGTAAACCTTTTTGACCATGTAGTCTGATTGTATGCCGCTCTGGTTAATCGAATACAGAAAACATGGTAACTCAGAAAAATGGAATTGATATGTGGTCATATCATTATAATTTCAAATCTGTATAAAATTTGATTTTAGCCTGATTAAAACAAGAGATATAAATCCCTACGCATAAACATACAGACTTACATTAAATGATGACCAATTTTTTGTCGTATGATACAAAATTCAACAATCAATTTAACTCAGATAGTACGTTTCTAGAAGTATAATGGTATAAAGTTGCGTTGTTGTGTGTGGCACTTTTCAAGCCCGCTGAAAATTTTCTGTCAGCGATTTAAACCGAATGAGCGTCTCTTGTTTTTTCAGTAGCGTCATCTAGGGCCAAGAGTACGACTTAGCTACTCACACGTCACAACCCTTTTTACGGGCGGACTTTATTCATGCATTTCATTCACTCATCCACAGATCGTAATTTAGACCTGAATCATCGAATCAGAGAACGATAACCTTTGAACCAGTACCCCCAGTGGTATTGCTCTCGACATGGAGGACTTTGTAATCACGACAGATTTATACGTGCGCCAGCCACCATGCACACACGGAGAGTCTTCGGCTGGCAATGCTCGCGCTCGCCACCCAAGAGATGTGAAACCAACGCCTTATCAACAGGGTTATTCCGACCTACTGGTATTAAGTAACTGGAATATATAAGTGTACTAGAGTATATTGGAATGTATACTCCAGTATGTATACTGGGAAATCACAAAGAGAAAATTATTCAGAGATTTTTTTTAAATATCCAGATTCCCGAACCACTGCCTATTTTTAAATATTATACTGTTATACTTTTTAAATATTATTTTCAAATACTTATTGACAGAGAAACCCAATAGACACAGCCTACTCATTGATTTATTTTTACCAAAATCATATATTTCATTAAGATCATATATTTCAATCATTAAGATCATATATTTCAATCATTAAGATCATATATTTCAATCATTAAGATCATATATTTCAATCATTAAGATCATATATTTCAATTTCTTCATCTTACTTAATGCATTTTTGAAATATCGTTTCTACATATGTACAAATATACGAATCAAATGATAGTCAGTTTTTGAAGATCTTGTCCAAAATTTGATTCAGATTTACAATGTTAGTAATAAAATAATTTATCAAATAATAGTTTTTTAAAAAAAATTTTGAGCTATTATGCTCCCGAACACAAGGACAGAATCTTGAACTATCTTTCCTTTGATGTATTTTAGATTTTTGCCAAAATTTTAGATATCTGTTAAACATAGCTAACAAATTTATCTTGCTTGTTTGACTTTAAGTTATGTTGTTCACAGGCAGATATATACAATATTCAAAAATATTTTTTTTTGGAATGCTAGACGATTCAGAACATGAAATTTGTCCAGAATTCCGAAGTTGGGTATCTTAAGTTGTTGTGTAGTATTAATTTGTATATACTTTCATTTAGCTTGTTTTGTTTTATGTTCATAAAAATGGAATTTTTCAGTATTTTACCCCCTTAATTATGTACTAATGCATTGAAACTTTGCATACTTTCATTTTATCGCTACAATACACCATTTTAGTATTTTCATAGTTTAATTATTGATAAAATTAATAAATAATTAAGGCGTTCTTTGGAGAATATTTAATTGAAATATTAATTTTAATTATCTTCTGAATTCACTCACATGATGCCATTTAGTGTGAATTTGCGAAAAATTGATGAATTAAAGTGTAAAAAAAAGTTTTTGAAAGGCTATTTCATGAAATTTACTTTCTTTCTTTACTTTATTCCCAAAACAATAGGAACATAATGGTTTGCATCACCTTATCAATCATATTTTCAAAACGGTTTTAATTAATTTGAAATTGAAATTAAAAATAATCAAGCATTTAATAACCTTGTTAAAAATGGAATTGCATATTTTTTTGTAATAATTAAATTAGAGACCAGAAACACTTCGAAATCCATTATTCTAATGATGTTACTTTATATTGGATTGGCAGTTACTTAATCCTTGCAAAAACTTTAATTAACTGTCTGAAAATCAAAAATCAAAAGAATCATTTGGTCAGTTTGTATACGATCCCTGTAGTAACGTGATAGATCTGACATCTAAGGAAAATGATGGTTTCACCTTTCACAGAGGCAGGTGTCCGGAAAAGACATGCTTCCAAGTAGCTTCCGCAACTGATGCACTTCCAAATGGCAATAAAGCGCATGATTTTACTTGAAGTATAAGAATGAATGTACTTGATTTGAATTGCTGGTGCCATTGTGTACAATTTGTTTATTAAAAGTTGTTTGCATATATTTTTAATATTTCATTTTGTCTTTCGAATATGTTTATTTAACTGCTTTTTAATTATTTAATCTTGTTTTAAATATTTTTTATCTGACTTTATTTGTTTAATGATGAAAAATTGAATAAAGATGAAATTTTTTGATCTTGATATGGTAGAATTTAGGAATTATGTACAATTGTGTTAAACTGTATGAAAATTTTTTATATTAGTATTTCTAGAATTGAATTATAAGTTTATCTTGATTAAAAGCTCTTGGCGCCACCTGGAATCGAATTTTAGAAGAAAAAAATTATTTCAAGAATGCATTATATTTAATAAAATGATATAAAATTGAAATACTGAAAATTAGATATTAATTAAAATGAAACAGTTCATTTCTTAATAGATTAATAAAAACTTTCTTGGAAGTAGATTTAATCATTAAAAATTGTTTTTATTTATTACATTTTGATTTAAGTATGCAATCTTATTCAAAATTTTCTGAATCTGATTTTCGGATATCAAGCTAAAGTTTTACAGAAATCGAATAAATCTGGTAATAACATTTTTCTTGTTCAAATGACAATAAAACAGGTTAGTTAAAATAAATCACAACCATACAAAATTCAACGTCCAATTCTTTTTAATTATTCACACTGTTGCCATTCGCATAAAAACAAATATTCTTTTTCGTTACAAAAATCGTTTCAATACAAAGTTGAGTTGTTTTATTTGCTATTATAAACTTCTTAGAACTTTGAAATTATTTCATTTGAAATATATATTTTTTTAAGTACGTCTCGTGGTAATGATATATGGTTATCTGTTAAAGTCGAGACATTATTTGATTGATTTGTAAAAGGAGAAATTCTTTGTAATAGATTCATTTGCATTCTAAATTAACAGTTTCTAAATAAATTTATAAATTATACAAAACTCAGTTAATTAAATTAAGGATAAACTGAAATAATTCTGAAATCGCAAATAATAATAATAATAAATGTAATGTACAGAATGGAAATTCACAGATTTGAAAACATAGAGGTGTGCGTGATGGATAATGAAGTGATGCGGAAGAAATCATGGACCAAAAAGTTTCAGAAGCAGTGTTGTAATCAAATGTTCATTCGATCGAAGAACCCGAAATGGCAACATGGAAAAAGAGAATAACATTTCACGACAGGCTTAGAGTACTAGAAGTAAACTTAAATTAGAGTTTGTAATATTTTCTCTAATCTATTAAAATAATTAAATGCTTTCTTTTTAGTGAAAATTAGAAGTGACTATAGTGCAAATTGTAGCCTAATATGTATTATAGATTGATACCCTTTCCTTTAAAATAACACTGAAATTACAGCACATGTGTTGTTGTATTTTTAGCTTGTCCTTAGATTTGTTGAATAATGTAGATCTTCTAAGCCAACTGATGTTCTTCTAATGAAAAGATGGCGTACATTTGCAGTTCGGAAATGTTGGGAGAGACTAAAAAAAATCAATGTTTCTGAATGAGTAATTCATATGCTATTAACTACTGTGAAATACATAATTATGCTCTTATTGCAATCCTAAAAATGTAATATAGCTTTGATAAAGAATATAAGTGTACAGAAAGAGTTTTGAGTCGGCTTTACACTTAAAATATTCCAGACTTATATACTTTAATCTAATACAAAATAGTAACTTCGGTTCATGTATTAACAGAAGAATTCTTTATCTGAAGAGATTTGCTTTAGTTCGTTTCCTCCTCCTTTAGTTCGTTTAATCAGGGTCGTACTGAAGTTTTATTATTTAGTGCTTCATTTTTAAAAAGATTAAGGTCCCTTTCTGAAGCTAGGCAAGAATTGTTTCAGTACAGATATGAAATTTAAAATTTTCTAAATCAGTCAAACTTAATTTTCAAGCAAAAACAGTGGAAATGGTCGCACCGAAATTTTCTCGCATGCCCTTCAATAAAGGTCTTATATCCTTTCCTTCTCAAAAAATTGTAAACTTTCCATTAGGCCGCGAATACTTTCCATGGCAATAATGTACGATAGTTGAGAAATATAGATCTTTGATGCGAATCTGGAATTTTTACAGGATCTATCTCGAGAATATGTATTTTGATTGCTATTTTGTCAGCTGATAAACACCACATGAAACCACAAATGTAACCACAAAATCACATACTGAATGTAATTAAATAATTGTTATAATTTGCTTAAATCAATGATAACTGGTTTAAATAAAATGCATTATTAAGTATTTGTAATTGATTTAAGCTATTAGGTTTGAATGGATACGAAAGTGCTAATTGATAGACCAATACACGTTTTCCCATTTGACGGATTTGGTTCAAAATTTGATAAATATATGTATTTTGATGCTGAATCTGTATACCAAATTTTATCTACCTAGGTTCTTGTGTTGTGTAGTTATCGAATTTATTTTTATTGGAATAGTTGGACAGGCAGACTTTCTGTGAATGGATTTTCCATAAAATTTGATAAAAATCTACAAAATTGTTCGTAATTCCATATACCAAATTTCATCCCTCTGGATCAAAGCGGTTTCGATAGGCAGATAGACAGACATAACGACAAAATGATCTTGGGGACTCGGGGGAAGTCTAAAACGTGGAAATTCGCCAAAATTACGAGTTCGAATTATTTTTGACGATTACAATACTTCCTATACGAGAAAGCAAAAACGGTGGTTAGAATTATACTATCCTTAATTAGAGCATTTCGAAACAATTATTTGTTGTTACTTATGGCACTTTACAAGCCAGCTGACAGATATGTCAGCGATTTAAACCGAGTGAGCGTCTCTTGTTTTTTCAGTAACTAGTCAACTAGGGCCAAGAGTGTGACTCAGCTACTTCATGCTTCACTTTCACTTGCACAACCCCTTTTTACAGGGGGACACATTCATACACCTCACAGATAGAACACGGAAGAAAAACAACCATGTCCGAACCGGGACACCCAGATTACGAGAAAGACGCACTACCCCTACGCTGACAGAAGCAATTTAATTATTTGGACACCAAATGTCAATGGAATGCATTTTAGAACTTGAAAAAAAAACGAATGTCACAAATAAGTTTCAAATATGAATGACAGGTGGAAATGCATGATCAGGACTCTTTCTTTAAACATAGTTCAATCATTGTTGCATAATAATTCTATTATCGAAGCGTGGAAAATTATTCAAGAATCATAAATGATATAGCATTGTAATAGGCAATGATATTTGCATACATATTTAACTGTTAATTCAATTAATGCATCCAAAATAAACTAAGATAAATATTTCTTACTTAAAGAAGAAATTTTGTCTCCTCCGGCTTTTTTTGTATTATAACTTACGCTATATTTATAAATACTTATATATCTATGACGGCTAAACTATATCAATATGGGAAAAAATTTAATGACTCCGAAATTCTGAGGATCCCCAAGAATTTTTTTTTGTTCAAACATATTCAATTATTTAAATTTTATAACCTTAAATCTTTGTTTAAATTTTATATTCTTATTCCAAAATAATTATTGTTTGCAAGTTTTGCTTTCGCGATTTTTTTTAACTTTCTTAAAGAATGTGTAATTCTATAATTTAAAATATTGCGAGATAATTAAATAATATTTGGATTGTGTTAAAAATATATTACTTTTTATCATTTTATTTGAAATTATTTTTAAATTTAAATTTTAAATCTTTTAAAGGTAATACTAAAATTAGCTTTATTGAAAGTGACATGAAATCGAACACTCTATTATTTCATTTTGTCAAATTTTTTTTTACCTGAAACTGCATATATAGAGATTAATTACAAAAATATTTTGTTTCTTAACCCTTAGTAGCCTGATTTACAAAAGTGATTTATTTTTAATATTACTGTGTTTGCTTGAGGGTCTAGATGAAGGGAAAAATAGCTAAAGAATTAGTAGGTAGGTTTTATGTAGGGCGGAATGCCTGAAGTATCAAAATTGATACTCACAAAAATAGCACTAGTTTCTTCAAGTAAAACATACACTCGCAAAAAATAATTATATCATAGCGAAAATAATATATTCACTTACCTCAAAAGTATTTATATTCTTCAGAAAAAGAAAATATATCAAATTTGTATTCAACAAAACTTTTAGTAAAATGTGTTTACTTGTTCACTTTGCCGCGCAAGTAATATGTCATAGATAAAATAAAACAATAATGACATTTGATTTTTTTTAAAATTTCGTTGGAAAGAATATTATACAACAGTAAAATACGTACAGCCAACCTATAAAAAAAACTAATAGTAATGTGAACATTCGGTTTAAAAGATTGGTATCAAAATTGATACTCTAGGTCATTAAGGGTTAATGTTGAGGAGGGGAAAAGTGGCTGTGAATCTTGTATTGCCTGAGTGTCTCTGGAGAGATTAATCTTTCCCTTAGAACACAAAATGGCATGTGTTGTGCATCGTAGTTTAGTGCAGCATGCAGTTTAGGGTTTTTTTCTTTGGCATTGAGAATTCAAAATCTGATTTAGATCTGTAGTTTGCGTGACAAGATCACATGCCAAATTTCATGGATTTCATTCGATACGATTTTATATCGTATTCATACACACTCACACACACACACACACACACACACACACACACACACACACACAAACACACACGCACATATACACAGACACATATACACACTTCGGTTATATTAATTAGTTATCTCTACTAATAATAAAGACGAAAGATTGTGTACTTGTGTGATTTGTCATTTTACAGACAAGATCGCTTCACTACAGCTACCAAATTTAGCACATAAATACCTTGGAAAATGGGAAAAAATATTGTCACGTAGTTACTCTAGTGTGGAACTCAATGGCACACACAAGAAGTAGAGCTAAACCAATTTCTTAACTCAACTCTGAACACAGTGACTGACAAATCTTCTGCTTTTATACTAGCAAGGAAAGTTCCAGAATACTTTTCTGGAGACAGTCAGAAAAGTCCAGAACACTTGTCTGGTAAACTAAAAAAATGTCCAGAATCTTCTGGAACATGAAATAAAGGAAAACATAAAATCAAGAAATAAAATATTTACACAGCCAGTGAATCGCATTGTCTTTAGCGGGATTCGAACTTACGATCTCTTGATAATGAGACCAGTGCTATGACCATTCGGCCATGGAGAGTCGACTGACGCTTTTCAATGCGGCAATACCTCAATGCTATTTTTTTAAAAAATTATTAATTAAGAATTATGCACGATTTTGGCGTTTTCCCACGATAACTTTCAAAGATGTCATTGCACCAGTAAGATAAATTTCATGCTTTATCAAAAGTTTAAAAAATTGTCTTTTTAATGATACCAATGTTTTTAGCTAATTTTTTACCAATGATGTCAATTTTGAAAAACCCATTTTCCAATATGTGCATCCACATCAGCGTAAGGAAGAGGCTGTATGTGAATTTCATTTGCAGATTTAGCAGCAGCATCGTCTTCTAGGTATCAACATGAGTATAAATCCAAGAAAATAAAATATCAAAACATTTCTGAAATAGAATACAGTGTAGGCATTGAAATTTAAGTATGAGTTGATGATGTGTATTTGAGCCAGTAATAGCTTGCAGAGTACTACAAAAGTCAGAGTAAATAATTATTTTTTGAAACCATTATTTCTTATATATTGAAGGCATGATAAATGATAATTTCTTCATAGGTGATTACAGAGGAAATGTATGAAATTTTCAACTTGAAACTTCGTCAACGCAAGGCACAACCCACATCACACACATGAGATTATATCTAAACGATTTAATAGAAATTAAATATAATTAATATCTCTGGTGAACTAGCTGGTCACCAAAGGCGATTAGTTATTAATAATCGATCAATATGATAAATTGATAAATCTCTGTGATCGGCTAATATTAATAACAAACAATTAATTTCATGAATTAGATTATACATGCAATAATATTAATCAAAAGTTTAATTTTCATGAGCATTTTAAAAAAGTCGTCATTCATCTATATCTATACTTATAATAAGGCTCAATGTGTGTGTGTGTGTGTGTATGTGTGTGTGTGTGTGTGTGCGTTGGCGCTCTACAGGCCAGTCCGTTTGACCTACAGCTACCAAATTTGGCACGTGTATACCTTGGAGGTCGGAAATGTGCACCTGGGGGTTATTTTTTCGAATTTTTAATTAGAATTTTATTTATTTAAAAATTAAGCGAAATTTTGACGTGTTTCTGCTATAACTTCCGAAAATATTACCGCACAAAAAAGATTTTTACATGAAGTTAAAGATCAAAACTTTATCTTTTAAATGATACCAATGTTTTAACCTTAAAATTAATTTTCTATTTTTAATGAATTTTTAAATAAATATTTTAACTATATTTTTCAACAATTTTTTTCGTACAAAATAAAAATAAATTTTCAGCTGCACGAGCACATTTCGCATTCATGGGAAAAAATTAGCTTTTTTCAAAGTGTTGCCATCACATTGATTAAAGCACCAATTAAAAATAAATTAAATCCTTTTAGAAATGAAATCTGCAAAAATATAATTTTCGGCACGTGTCTGTAGGAAATGAAACATATATGAAATATTCTTTTTTCTAAAAAATAAATTCAAGAAAAATTATTTTATGATCTTTTACACTCTCTATATTATTAATCCAATTAATCAGTTTTATTTTGTTTAGCAAGTTTTGTTTAATATGAACAGGATATCCATTCACATCAGGGCCACACAGCTAATTTGTAAACCTTTTGTAAGACACAGATATGCTAAAATGGTTTAAATGGAAAATGATTATATTTTATGCAACTTGATTCAATAAATGCTCTAATAAATAACGAATTTTTGATTTTACATAAAGTTTCTGCTGTGGAAATCACGATTAACAAAATGTTCTTGAAACACTAATATTTTAAATAAAAAGAGTGAATTTCCAATCAACTAAATCAATCATGTAAACTGACTGATTTATGAAAATTTGAATATCACTATGCAATAAAAAAAGGATAATTTTAGATTTTTCATCGATCGTTTTAAAGGAAATACGCCAATCAACGCGCAGGTTTCTCAAAATTAATTGGCCTAAGATTATGAAAATGTTGAGTTTTTCTAAATTTTTAACATTCAAAACTTCATAAATAAGTCTTAGTTGATCGTGGAAAATAGAAACATTCATTCATTTATTTAAAATTTGGTGTGTCCAGAATATTTCTCAGAATATGTTACCTTACTGCATTAAATTTCGACTTCATAATTTTTGGAATATATTTGTAGGCCGGTAGAAAATATTATTATTGATTTCATTTCAATCCTTTTGAAAGCAAAACTAAAAACTGAATTTTATGCTGAAACTGAGAAATTTTATTGAATTATTCTTTGAGATATTACATAAATTATGAAAAATATTTTGTAGTTCACATAAGACTTAAATACCGAGCGATTCTGTTTGCAATACTCATATTCAATAATAATAATAAATAAATAACAATAAAGATGATAAATAAAATAAAACGCTTGGTTTTATTAAAAAATATCTTTATATTAATTGCAATTTCATGATTTCCACTTTAAATTAAAGTGGAAGTTTGACCGGAAATGACAACAAATTAGCAAAATATATATAGTAAATTGAACGAGACGATCTAAACAACAGTATAAGTTTGGTATGACTATCAAAATTTGAAGATTAAAAATGTTTTGTTTGAGAATCTATTAAGAGACCAGTTACTTAAAATATTTAATTGAAAATTGTAGCGAGCGGTAATACTGGCGAACCGGCTGGTCGCCAAAGGCGGCTAGTTAATAATAAAATAAAATTAAATTTCGAGAATAATAAAATGAAAAAGTGCTGAATGAATAAAAAATATTCCTCAGAAAATTGGCGGGAATAGTCAGTTTAAAGTGACAGTTCTCGACTCTGAATGAGACGAACGGACAACTAAAATAGTTTCAAGGGTGCTGAGATTATTCAATTCTATTACGCAATTTTTCTTTTAAGGGGAACAAAGGATTACAACTGTTGAAATTTTTTTGAACTAAAAGGATTCCATTTATTTATTCCAGTTCTATTTTTGAAAATGAATTTTATTTTATTTATTTAGGTGGGCGC
>JAPMOR010087384.1:118725-135472 GCA_026543865.1 Argiope aurantia
TTGTCATTATGAATTAAATATTTTATTTGGAATACGAGAATTTTCTAGGAGAATTTTAGAATTGGTCATAACGATTGGAATGTTTATGTCGGTAAAATCTAATATCATTATTTTTAATAAAAGCAGTTGTACTGAGAAATATAATCAGAAACTATATTATTTTTCTGAAGTAGTGAGTCATCATTATCAGTTATGTATTTTCCAAAACACATTAGATTTTCTGTGAGAAAATGAGAGTTTTTCAAGAGGAAAATCAACACTGGAGATTAATTAACCGCTATTAAGTATTTTTGCAAGAAGCACCAGAATTTTCCTCGACAAATTTAGAATCCAACATTATGATCAAAGACATTGACAAAAGAGTAAATGTATTTATTTTGAATAAAAGCTTTTATGTTCATAAATATGATTAGAAGCCACATTATTCTTTTCAGTTCAAGAACTGTCATTATCACTTATGTACGAGATTTTTTAATATTTGATTTATGACATTTTTAATATAAAATAGGATGAGAAAATGAAGAGATATGAACTTTTTAATAAATAAAATGAAAGTTTTTCTGGGAAGTGGGAACTTTAGGCATTATATTTAAGAAGTTTATACAGATAAAAGTAAACAGCTCTTCTTTGGAGTAAAAATATATATTATTTAGAACTAAATGTAATATTTCTATATATATATTTTATAGAAATGAATATAATAGTATTTATTTCTAATAATAAATTTATTAGAAAGTTATTTCATTGTTTCCAGCTGTCAAATCGCAGTCATCAGTTCTATATTTTCAAAGAAATACAAGGACTGCAAGGGAAAATGAGAATTTTTTAAGAGATTTTCAACAATAGGCATTATTTAATAATCATTATTACTTAATTGGATTTAAAGAAACACGAAAATTCCCAAAAAGAAACGAGAATAGAATTTTCTAAGCGAATTTCATTATTGAATTTTGTGATTAAGAAATTTAAAATTTATATTGTTAAAAAATAAATTATATTTATTGCATATAAAAGTTATTTATCTAGAAATATTAATAGAAACCATATTACTATATTCAGCTGACAAATTACTATTATTATTTCAGTATTTTCCCTGAAACACTAGAATTTTTTTAGAGAATTTCAACTTTACAATTAAGATGCTCGTATACAATAACTTTCTCGTATACTCCATAATACACTTATCATGCCAGGGAACGCCTAACATGATACTGGTGTACAATAATTGCGAAATATTAATTTTTGTCGTGAATTTCACATTTTTACTGAATTTATTGTGTCATCCTTGAAGATTTATTTAATAGTTAATCCCTGGCATGCGTTTATAATATCCAAAAATCGAATATATGTTTTAGACACGTATTTCTCAACCGATTCAAACAAAAATTTGGCACAAAGCTGCCCTTGTAATAACAAAATCCCAAACCAAATTTTATATATTTAAGTCATTGCGTTTTCGAATGATCGCTTTTACATGTTTCTGAAAGTATAGACTGACAAACACTCCACCTGTAGTTGGATTTGGTTTAAAATTTGGCAGGTGTATACATTACAGATATTAAAAATGTGTATGGAATTTTATCTATCCTCCTCTCTTCGTTTTATAATTATCGTGTTAACTTATATTCTAACTGCCAGACAGGTGGACTTCTTTTGAATAGATTTTACTCAAAAGTTGAGAGAAATCTGGAGATTTGTTGTAAATGACCGTATACCAGATTCCAATCTTCTAGCTCAAAGCATCTTGAATTATCTTTGCCACAGACAGACAGATGGACATTTTACGAATATTTGTTTTTCCGACATAGGGAGTTCTAAAAGCGTGGTGATTGGTCAAAATCTCAAGTTCGAAATCTTTACGAACTATACTCTACGTACTATGTATACGAAAAGTAAAAAAGGTAAACAGCATTAATTTCGAATAAAAGTATTTATTCTAATAAATATTATTAGAAATTCATCCCAATTTTTTTTATCATTATTACTTAAGTATCTTCCAAGAAACACTGGGAAATATCTAGTGCACCTCCAATAGCCAGATGTCTTCTAAAGAGTATCAACAGTTCCCGATTCTTCGACTATAACAGGAAAGAAGGGGGGGAAAATACAAAGAACCTATCCACACGCAATCTTTAGCAGAGCGAACATCATTCTTTTCAATTCCGTCGTATATCCTTCCTGCGAAAAGATCAAGAGGTAGAAACCGTATCGTGACCACTGTCCATTAGGGTCAAACTCTTCCCGATCTAGCTATGACAGACAGACGGGAACCATTACGGCTATTAAGTCACTTCGTGTGCTCGGTATTTTTGCTTCATTTTTTGTTCTGTTCCGATAGCGCAGCATGCGTTAACATCGTGTTTTCAGAAGAATTGGACAGGTAAGTGGTTGTGTGATAAGGGGAGGGGAGGCATCCGGCGGGAATGGCTGGAGGGTACTTAAGAATGTTGAAGTGTCTTCCATGTTATGTGGATCGTTTGCAGTCCTTCCATTTATGGCGGAGAGATAAAGTATTTAGAACTTGGTTGCCTAGGTAACGGATTTCGAAGTGTTTTTGGTATTTTATACGTATTTCGGCGCAGTCAGTACTTTTCCTTCTTTTTACTTTTTCGTATACTTTGTTTAGAGAAAGTATAGTAATCGTCAAAATATTCGAACTCGCGATTTGGATGAATCTCTACGTTTCAGACTTCGCTGAGTCCGAAAAACTAAATGTCCGTCCGTCTGTCAGTCTGTCTGAGACAAAGATAACTCAAAAACCTTTTGATCTAGACAGTAAAAATTTGGTGTATGGTATTTATACTAAATTTTTAGATTTCTATTAAATATTTAGCGAAGTCTGCTTAGGGGAAGTCTGTCTATTCGAATGTTCGAATATAATTTAACACGATAACTACAAAACGAAGAGAGCTAGATAAATAAAATTCGATATACAGAATTAACATCTATAGTCTAGACATCTTTCAAATTGTGAGCCAAATTTAACTTGGGATTAACCACCTGTCGGTCTATACTTTCAGAAACATGTGAAGGTGATTACTCAAAGATGCAATGACTTCAATATACCAAATTTGGTATTGGATTTTGTGACGACAATTGCAGTCACATTTTTGTTTCCATCGGTTGGGGAAAATGAAAAATCACAAATTCAACTTTCAGATGCTATTAACCTCATTTTAGGGATTAATGACTAAATAATTAGCCAGTCGTGACACGATAGATCCCATCGAAATGCTAAATTTATTCCAAAGGTTAATATTTCATCATTTTTGTATGCCAATGCCATGCAAGGTGTCTTCTGGGATAGCGCCTTTATTAGAGAGTATGCGAGAAAGTATTGTTGAGACCACCCTGCTATTTGTAAGAAATATACAAAAAGAAAATACAGTAGTCTCCCGTATAATGTCGATTCGTATAATATAATTAAAAAAATTGTGGTTAGTACTGATTTATCGAGAAGAACATTCTCATATTATATAAATTTATTATATAAAATATTATATGACATGCATTATATCCAGGAATATTGCGGTAATACGCTTAATATAAATTTATTATTTTCACAGAGTTTCTGATTTTTATATTCCTGTAAAGAAATATGAAATCTTAGAGAAAACCTTGTAATAGCCAGAGAATTAAACTTAAATATTTTGATGAATCTTCACATTTAACGCTAGCAGGAGAACGAAAGGCATATTGTCTGTGAACATAGTCGCTAAAAAGCGTTTTGAGTTAAACGGATGAAATTTGATATGTGAATTTCAGACCATACTGGTACACTTTTTCAAATTTTGATTGAAATTCTTTCATTATAATTGCCTGAACGAAAGTATATACGATAACTACAAAAAGATAAAAACTAGATAAAAAAATTTAGTAAAGAGTTTCATCTTCTTAAATGCGGATATATTTCGAAATTAGAACTAAATTCATGTACTGGCTGATCGCCTGTCGTTGTATATATATACACGCATATAAACGTAATATCTCTAAAATATAATAGAAAAATAAAATTTGATACTTCATCTTATTATTGAAATTGCAGTTTTGTGCCAACTTCTTATTTAGATTAGTTTCAAGCTTAGTTTAGTTTTGTTATATTAGCATCCCATTTTAAAACATCGCTAGGTATATTTTGGGATGGATCACGTAATTTTAAACCGCGGTCAGATAATGAAAAGGGCATCAGAGCTAGCACCGCCGTCTCCAGGCTTCTACACCACACAAGCGGAAGGATGTTTGGCCCTGCCTGTTATCGTAGTTTCGTAGTTTGTAGTAGCCTTGCTTACACGACGGTTTTTTGGTAGTATCGGTTTCGAACCCGAAACCCCCTGTTCTGAAACTTTACCACCAGACCACGGCGGCCGTCATATTGATTTTTTAAAAAACCCACAGAAATGTATTCTGACGATGATTAGGTGTGTACTGAAAGTGGCGTTACACCTGTAAAAAGCTCATAATTGAAATTTAACAAAAATATAATTTAAATATCTATTAAAGGACTAGATATTCAAAAAATATTTCATACGCGTGTGTACTAGATGCAAAAGGAGCTAAAGACAGCCAAAGAAAAAAAAAGCAGACATAAAAAAAAGCGGAGTAGGTCTAAATGGCTCACGCAGAAGAGTCTACATAATATTCCGAAGTAAAAGTATCATTGAAAATTAATTAATAAATAATAAAATTTACCAAGAATAGACAGTTTAAATTTTGAAAATAGAAAAATAAAAAAAGCAAATAGAAAAATATAAATAAATGTATGAAAAAAATACTAATAAGCAGAAAAAAATAAATAAATGTACAGGATTTTGAAAGCAAAAGTCTGATGGTTTTGTTTAGAAAAGAAAATGTATATACATACCTGCTCTTAATGTTGATAGTTTTAAATTACGTGAAGTAGTCTTCTGAAATTTTTTACGCATACCTCTAATAGAATAGCTGTTCCCTCCCTCCCCATAAAATCGAAGATCTTGGATAAGGTCGTAAAAGTCACAAATGCTCATTTTTTTTTTCTTTTCAAATTCCCATACATGAGAATTTCATACTTTATAGTATAGTAAGAAAACTTGTGTATTTATTTCATGGCATTGGAGAATAATAGTTTGGAAATAACAATCTTTGGCGCGAATTTTGAATGCGATATTTAGCGTATTTTTTTAAAGATTAATTGCTGACATAGGGTTAAAATTCAAATCACTAGAAAATCAAATTCCTCCATTTTTTCCAACAGATTGAAACAAATATATACATATCGCCAAAATTTTAGTGATAAGATTATATAACGAATTTTATTTATTTGAAGCAATGCTTTTACATCCATTCGAAAATACAAAGGACAGACAATTGACTTTTTGATAGATTTAGTTCAAAATTGAACAAGAATCTACTTTTTAAATGCTAAAACTTATTAACTGAATTTCAATTACCTAAATTATTGCTTTTTTGAGTTTTCCTGCATATATGCATTCAAAAATATAGACCAGTAGATGGGAAACCCCTAAATATATTTAGTTTTCAAAAATCGGTTATAATAGGTTTTATAATAGGTTATCGGTTTAAAATCTAAAATATAGATTTATATTTTAGGTTTTAAACCTATGTACTAAATTTGATCTATCTATTTAATTTTTGAAGTTGTCGAGTTCACTTGTATTTGGGCATTCGGATAGATAGATTTCCTCTGGTTGAATTTTGTTTAAAATTTGTCAAAATTTACAAATTTCGGGAGAAGTTAATGTAAGAAATTGCATCCGTCTAGCTAACAACGTTTTTGAGTAATCGTGTTTACACACCAATAGACGGCGCAACGAGGAATTAATATTTCGCCTCCAATATTTGCGATAATGATTTAAATATATGAATAAATTTGCATATAATCGTTCGATAAGACATGTCTTATGTAATGCGATTCCAAGTTTGTGGTTTTTATCACCCATGCTTTATAAGATTCCACGACATTTTAATCGTTACAACAATTCGAGATTGAGATTCTGATGAATCTCTAAGCTTCAAACTTGACCGAGTCCGAAAAAAAAATCTATTTTTAGAATAATGTCTGTCTATCTATTTGGAGGCACTATAATTTAAAAAAAATCAATAAATTAAGCAGATAAAATTCGGTATATGGTAAAAATTGTAAATTTCTGTCCACTTTTTATCAAATTCTGACAATGATAAAGTCTATTCATTTATATACAGTGGCTAAAACAATTGCAAGTACACCGTACTTTTTCTTGATAAATCCGATTTTCAATATAAAAATTTGGGTTCAGATGGAAATTTCATTTTACAGAAGGACAACGACCCCGAACAGAATGTATGTAACGTCAAAATGTGGTGTCTTTTCATAGTAAACAGCAGTTACATACATCAACACAGTACCCAGACATCATTACCATTGAATATCTATGGACCACATTCGAAACAGTGATCCAAAAACACAAAATTAGAAACAAAACACATTTAAGACAGAAGAATAGGGTGAAATGTCTTCAGATACTACCAAAATTTGGTCGAATCGATACCACGGCGTTTAGAAGTCATTTTAAAAGCCAAAAGACATTGCACCTAAATATTGACACTTTCTTTCTATGCGAGATATTACAAAAATTTCATTGGTGTATTCTCAATTTTTTGAGTCAAAAATCGGCGTATGCTGATTTCAAATGCTTCTAAAACTCTTCAGTTCAGAATTTTTTTTGTTTTTTCTTTAAATTAAACAATTTGTCATTTATAAAAACCAAAACATGTTTGCACTTCTCGGTAATATGTTATTTATATTGAAAGTCGGATTTATCAAATAAAAGTAAGGAATACTCTCAATTTTTTGAGTCACTGTATGCACATTTGAGCTATATTTTTATGCATGATTTTATAACTGAAATCATACATTTGTTGCATTTTTTTATCAAAACTGTCAATACTTCATCTGTCTGCCTATCTGTAAATTATAGCATACTAGCCACCTTTGGCGTCCAGCTGGTTCGCCAGTATTACCGCTCGCTACAATTTTCAATTAAACATTTTAAGTAACTGGTCTCTTAATAGATTCTCAAACAAAACATTTTTAATATTCACATTTTATAGTCATACCAAACTTATACTGTTGCTTAGATCGTTTCGTTCAATTTACTATATATATTTTGCTAATTCGTTGTCATTTCCTGTAAAACTTCAGTTTTAATCTAAAGTGGAAATGATGAAATTGCAATTAATATAAAGATATTTTTTTAATAAAACCAAGCATTTTATTTTATTTATCATCTTTATTGTTATTTATTTATTATTATTATTATTGAATATGAGTATTGCAAACAGAATCGCTCGGTATTTAAGTCTTATGTGAACTACAAAATATTTTTTATAATTTATGTAATATCTGAAACAATAAATCAACAACATTTCTCAGATTCAGCATAAAATTCAGTTTTTAGTTTTGCTTTCAAAAGGATTGAAATGAAATCAATAATAATATTTTGTTCCGGCCTATAAATATATTTCAAAAATTATGAAGTCTAAATTTAATGCAGTAAGGTATCATATTCTGGGAAATATTCTGGACACACCAAATTTTAAATAAATGAATGAATGTTTCTATTTTCCACGATCCACTAAGACTTATTTATGAAGTTTTGAATGTTAAAAATTTAGAAAAACTCAACATTTTCATAATCTTATGCCAATTAATCTTGAGAAACCTGCGTGCTGATTGGCGTATTTTCTTCGAAACGATTGATGGAAAATCTAAAAGTATCCTTTTTTTATTGAATAGTAATATTCAAATTTTCATTAATCAGTCAGTTTAAGTGATTAATTTAGTTGATTGGAAATTAACTCTTTTTATTTAAAATATTAATGTCTCAAGAACATTTTGTTAATCGTGATTTCCACAGCAGAAGCTTTAAGTAAAATTAAAAATTAGTTATTTATTAGAGAATTTATTGAATGAAGTTACATAAAATATAATCATTTTCCATTTAGACCATTTTAGCATATATGTGTCTTACTCAAGGTTTACAAATTAGCTGCGTGGCCTTGATTTGAATGGATATCCTGTTCATTTTAAACAAAACTTGCCTTAAAATAAAACTGATTTATTATATTAATAATCTAGAGAGTGTAAAAGATCATAAAATAATTTTTCTTGAACTTATTTTTTAGAAAAAATAATATTTCTTATTTGTTTCATTTCCTACAGACACGTGCCGAAAATTATATTTTTGCAGATTTCATTTCCTAAAAGATTTAATTAATTTTTAGTTGGAGCTTTAATCAATGTGATGGCAACACTTTGAAAAAAGCTAATTTTTTCCCATAAATGCGAAAAGTTCTCGTGCAGCTTAAATTTTATTTTTATTTTGTACGAAAAAAAAAATTGTTGAAAAATATAGTTAAAATATTTATTTAAAAATTCATTAAATATAAAATTTAATTTTAAGGTTAAAAAATTGGTATCATTTAAAAGATAAATTTTTGATCTTTAACTTCATGTAAAAATATTTTTGTGCGGTAATATTTTCGGAAGTTATAGCAGAAACACGCCAAAATTTCGCTTAATTTTTAAATAAATAAAATTCTAATTAAAAATTCGAAACAATAACCCCCAGGTGCACATTCCCGGCCTCCAAGGTATACACGTACCAAATTTGGAAGCTGTAAGTTGAATGGTCTGGCCTGTAGAGCGCCAACACACACACACACACACACACACACTGAGCTTTATTATAAGTACTAGCCGCCTTTGGCGACCAGCCGGTTGGCCAGTATTACCGCTTGCTAAAATTTTCAATTAAATATTTTAAGTAACTGGTCTCTTAAAGGATTCTCAAACAAAACATTTTTAATCTTCCAATTTTGATAGCCATACCAAACTTATACTGTTTAGATCGTTTCGTTCAATTTACTATATATATTTTGCTAATTTGTTGTCATTTCCGGCAAAACTTCAACTTTAATTTAAATTGTAAATGATGAAATTGCAATTAATATTAAGATATTTTTAATAAAACCAAGCGTTTTATTTTATTTATCATCTTTATTGTTATTTATTAATTATTATTATTATTGAATGTGAGTATTGCAAACAGAATCGCTCGGTATTTAAGTCTTATGTTAACTACAAAGTATTTTTAATCATTTATGTAATATCTCAAACAATAATTCAACAAAAATTTCTGAGATTCAGCATAAAATTCAGTTTTTAGTTTTGCTTTCAAAAGGATTGAAATGAAATCAATAATAATATTTTGTTCCGGCCTATAAATATATTTCAAAAATTATGAAGTCTAAATTTAATGCAGTAAGGTATCATATTCTGGGAAATATTTTGGACACACCAAATTTTAAATAAATGAATGAATGTTTCTATTTTCCACGATCAACTAAGACTTATTTATGAAGTTTTCAATGTTAAAAATTTAGAAAAACTCACCATTTTCATAATCTTAGGCCAATTAATCTTGAGAAATCTGCGCGCTGATTGGCGTATTTTCTTTGAAACGATCGATGGAAAATCTAAAATTATCCTTTTTTTATTGAATAGTGATATTCAAATCTTCATAAATCAGTCAGTTTAAGTGATTAGAAATTAATTCTTAAAAGTCAGTGATTTAGTTGATTGGAAATTAATTCTATGACCACTATAAAATCTGTGCTTTCTCTTGTGGTGTATGCATTCTCCTTAATATCCGCTCGAATAAAACATCACATACAAAATTACTACATAGAACAAACACATCAAAAGTAAACATAACATTTCAATAGTTGCCAAAAACAAAAGAGAAAAAAATGCAATTAATAAGCAGACGATATTTAGAAAAGTACAGATATTTAGACTGGAAAATGAAATTATCTGAAATTAAAAACACGCGCAGACGATATTTACAAAAGTAAAAATATTCAAACCTGAAAAGGAAAATATATGAGTTATTCCATCAATAAATGCCATAAGTTTGTTTACATCTTCATTATTTTATGAGTCATTAAATATCAAAATGGATCCGGGACTGAATTAACACCCTGTATAGAGAGTGTAAAAGATCATAGAATAATGTTTCTTGAATTTATTTTTTAGAAAAAATAATTTTTCATATTTGTTTCATTTCCTACAGACACGTGCCGAAAATTATATTTTTGCAGATTTCATTTCCAAAAAGATTTAATTTATTTTCAGTTAGAGCTTTAATCAATGTGATGGCAACACTTTGAAAAAAGCTATTTTTTTCCCATGAATGCGAAACGTACTTAATCTTAATTTTTATTTTTGACGAAAAAATTATTGAAAAAAATAGTTAAAATATTTATTTAAAAATTCATTAAAAATAGAAATTTAATTTTAAGATTAAAACAGTAAACATTAAACATTAAACATTTAAAAGACAAATTTTTTATCTTTAACTTCATGTAAAAATCTTTTTTGTGCGGTAATATTTTCGGAAGCTATAGCAGAAACGCGTCAAAATTTCGCTTAATTTTTTAAAAAATAAAATTCTAGTTAAAAATTCGAAAAAATAACCCCCAGGTGCACATTCCCGGCCTCCAAGGTATACACGTGCCAAATGTGGTAGCTGTAGGTTGAATGGTCTGGCCTGTAGAGCGCCAACACATACACACACACACATTGAGCTTTATTATAAGTATAGATAGATATAGATATAGATGTAAACGCGATAGCAATAATAACAAAAAGAATTAATAAAAAAGGACAACAAGCTAAACATTAAAATTTAGAATATGATCTTTTCAAATATGTGCCTGATTTTGGAAAGCAATCATTAAAGAATGCCTTTAAATCTGTCTTCAAAAGTAAAATTTATTTATACATTTGAATGTAATAATAGAAAAAAATAAGAATAATGAAATTTATTCTAGAAGTAGTACAATTACACTAGTACAAAGGTAAGTACAAACATCGGGCTTTGTGTAAATGTAGGAAAGTGCAAAAACAATAAATCATTGAAAGATAGATCATATAAACAATAAATTATTATAAATTTTTTTTACATTGTAATAACATAATTTCTGTTTTATCAATATCAATGGTCTATCGAAATTAACCTACATTTATTAATTTCCTCTTAAATATTTAAATTATTCGCAAGGAAATTGATATTCTACATAATTAGAATTGAGAAAGTAGATCACAAATCTGATTCGTTTAATCTTATATTAATCGAATTATGGTTGTGGAAATTCTCTTAAAATTTGATAGGTGTTCATAAAAACTGGAGTGTATCAGCATTTAGTATCCACAATATACTATAAATAAAACTTTTCTAATTATCAAAATGCTGAACATCAGATTCTTTTAATTCATAAAATTGATATGGAACTAGGTGAATGTGCTTGTGTGACAAAATAAAGATCACAGTTGTAATTTTTTTTTCCAGAAAAGAATTTTAATAGAACTAATAATTACAAAAAAAGCAGCTTTGAAAGAATTTCCTTAAATTAATTGCGTTTTTATCAGATATCATTAAATTTATTTGTTTAAATTAAATCGCGTACTCGACAGTTTAAAAGAAAATAATAATTCTATGCCTGAATCGTTAAAATGGAGTGAGTGATAATTAAATTAATGATTTACTAAATAATATAAAATCAGTTAGTTACAATACCATTTCAGGAAATAAACATCTATTTAAATGATTAAAATTTTCTAAATTGTTTGGATACGATTTCTTTGGCGAAATATTTAAAATAAATATAAATTTTTTAAGGAAACATTCTATCAAATTTTATATTGCATGCCAGTTATTCAGGAAAACTTCTTTTCCCTCTTTTCCTAACTGTAAAACAGTTTATTTGACTGCTTGATACAAACCGCTGAGAAACAAACTTAACTACGATGGGTTTTCTTTTACTGATTCAGGCTCACATCTACTAGTTTATAAGCATGATTTCATCTCTAAAATGGCAACCGGAAAAAAAATCAAATAACAATTAATTAAAAATCTTGCGGTTAAATTCGACTTTTTTCATTATTGAGAAAACGGAAAATTTATTTAAAAACGGAATTAAAAATATTTATCAAATAATTATTTTAAGCAAAAAATAATTTTAAAGAATATAATTTCAAATAATAATAAAAAAAATTCTACAACGATTTTAAAAGACAATTTTAAATTATCTATTTAAAATTCTTTATTTATACTGGTATTTCTTTTTATTTACTTATATTTATTTTTACTACTCTGTATAAATGAACGATTTTCAATGGTTTTTAATTTTAACTATAATAAAAAAAATCTTTTGCTCGAACTAGTTGAAGTCCTTTGGTTTTTTTAAAATTCGCTATTCCGCGTAGTAATATTCTTTATTTTTCGAATAATAGATGAAATCTGAGTGGAATTTTTATTTTTAAACACATTAACGAAGTTGAATATCAATCTTTTGCTTGAACTTGCTGAAATCTTTTGGTTTTTATAATTTGCTATTCAAAATTCAAACTTCATCTGCTTAATAATATTCTTTATTTTTCGAATAATAGATGAAAGATAAGTAGAATTGTTATTTTTGAACAAATTAACGAAGTTAAATGTTAATGATTTCTCTAGCGAATGCATTTATTATTATTTCTTCCGATGTGTTTCTAAATATTTAATTTTCTCAAAATACTTTATATCAATGTACTAGAATATCTAGCACAGCTAGAGAAGTCCTTAAATGTTGTAGCTTTTTTTAAAAAAAAAAGTTAATGAAGTATACCCATTTTCTATTTCAGCTGAAGCAGCTATCAAATGCCCAATTTAACGTAATTTATAATTCTGTAATTCAAGAACACAGATGCTTTACTTTCACTGTAACTAATGATGATACTAAGTCTCTGCTCCCAAGAAACCCTGGAAATTTTTATGACTTAATCTTTTTTTTCCTGTCCCCATATCAGATGATGCGATTAATCGCAATCGCTACAATGATTATAGGTTATAAAAAATTATAATGATATGGTGACCATCAATCACAAAGGGCCGGAAAATAAAATAAAAGTTCTTCAATTACGGCGCCTAATTGCAAATAATAATAATAATAGTAATAAATAAATAAAAATATTTTGTGATAAAAATTAAAATTTGATTAAATTTTATACAATTAATTTCTTACTCGACTATTGCACTTCTGTGCTTGTATAAGTTACTTATGGCGACTTACTTACGATGAATTAAGGTATAAGATCATATTAATCCCTTAACTTTGTGTCCATGCGTCATAATGGGCTTCGACGTATCTCTTTTTAAACTTATAAACTGAAATTCAAAGGCGTGATCACTTGATAAAAAAATTAAAATCTACAAACTTCTCAAATATTTCAAGAATTTTCATTTGATAAATCACTCCGAATTAATTATATATCTATTATATACAAAAAAATGCATGCAAGCATTGAGTTTTATTCGCTTTGTGATTGATAGATAGCGAGTCACCTGATCCATGACATCTGAGGTTTGTTTTGCCTGTATTTTTTGAAATCTTTAATGAAAATCATTGTTACGTTTTATTAAGCATTTATATTGAACTTGACGGTGAAATGGTATTTAAAAACTTTAAAGTAAAGGTTTAATTAACACCAAATTAAGAGAAAATGAGTTTTAAACAATATTATCTGTTAATTCTACTTTTTTATATATCGTTTGGGGCAGCACTAATGAATAGTTTTCTCACTGGGGTCCTGGCCTAGAGATAGCGCGTCTTCCCAGGTTCGAATTCTTGTTCGGGCATGGTTGTTCTTTACCCCATGTTCTATCTGTGAGGGGTGCCCCCCCCTTTAAAAAGTTATTATGTAAGCGAGTGTGTGAGTGTCATCTTCATATGAGCTAGAAGTCAGACTTCTGTCCCAGGGTGCTCAGGGGCCTTTACCCTCGGAAACTACTGCGTAAACTAGGCTTAAATTGCTAACTTCGTCAGCGGGCTTGTCTATGACAAATTCCATAAGAAACAACAACCAACATAGCTTTCTGATCTCTTTACCTTTTTCCGGTTAGCAATCTTCTGAAAAAATAAGTAATTCATGTATTAATCCTGCATTATTTAAAAAAAATATTATTGAGGCATCCAGCGATATTAGATGAAAAAAAAACGAAGAAAAACCGAGCGAGAATCTATGTCAATTTTAAAAGAAAAACTGGTCATGGAGCTACTAAGATGGTGGCAAAATGTGAAAAAATTGATTCGATATTTAGATACTGAAGATGTAAGCAAAAACTGTTTCTGGGGCTTTGAGTTTTGAACCGGAAGTAAGCCGATATGTTCTTATCATGGAAAGATTAAGTTTCCATCACTAAACTGAACGAATGGAACGTGGAGTTTAGAAATTTGCTAATAGAAATTGATGAACATCGTGTCCAAATCAGGGTTGAAACGAAAAAGAGCACGATATTATATATAAAAGTGTTATATAAAGTATTATAAAAGCAAAGTATATGAAAAAATAGCAAGCAAAGAGTTAGAGAAAAATCAGTAGATTCCAACCCAGATCGAATTAAAAAAAAAAGAGTGGTAAATATACTATGAGCTGTTATTTCTTAAACAAACAAAATAGATCCATACACTTAAAATAAACTTCAAAATCCCAATAAAATATTTGCTTTAAAGTTTCAGACACATTTCTTTTATCAAAAGCCTCATAAATGAAAATGCCAGCCTGTCATATAGCTAAATTTTCAAGTTTAATATAAAGTTAATTTTTTAAAAAATAGAGACATCTAAGATATCCAATCTTTAATTAGTTTTAGAAAATTTTATTTACGATTTTTAATCAATAAAAATTTTGTGAACGTATTTCCAAAAACATAAAAAACAAACAAACATGAAAACTATTTTTAGATTTTCTTAAATATCTTATATGTTCTGTACGATAAAATAAATTGTTGGTCAGTTTTTCTTTAATTTCATAAAATTAATCAAAATTACTTTTTATGTATAATTTGCAAAATTTTTGACACTGTTTTATATATAATTTACACCATTTTTGAAACTGTTTAATATTTCCTAACTGTTGCTCTCCACTGCTATGCAAGGCATTATTTGAGATAGTACCTACAGTCGCTCAAACAACTGAGAGAACACCTTACTTTCCCTTCATAAATCCGATTTTCAATATAAACAAGACATTAAGGAGAAGTGCACACAGGTTTTTTTTTTACTCATAATAAATGTTTAATTTTAAGTAAAAACAAAAAACATTAAAAAAATTTATAAATTGAAAAATTTTAGAAGCATTTTAAATAAACATATGCAGATTTTTATCACAAAAAATTGAGAATACACCAATGAAATTTTTGTAATATTTCGCATAGAAAGAAAGTGTAAGCATTTAATTCCATGTACTTTGGATTTTATAATGCCTTTAAACGTCGTGGTACCGATTATACCAATTTTTGGTGGTATTTTAAGATATTTTATCCCATTCTTCTTGCAACACTTGTTTTAAATGGGTTTTATTTCTAATTTTTTGTTTTTGGACCACTGTTTCAAGTGTGGGCCACAGATATTCAATGGCATTGATGTCGGGGTACTGTAGTTATGTGTGTAATTGCTGTTTATAATGAAAAAGACACCACATTTTAACGTTATGTGCAGTATGTTTGAGGTAATTGTCCTGCAGAAAAATGAAATTTCAATCAAAACCCAAATTTTTAGCATCTTCCTTTAGATTGCTGTGAAATATAGCTAAGTAAACCATATGGTTCATAATACCATATACAAAAACTAAATTTCATGCCCCGGATGAAGCCATTCAACCCCTAATCATGATGGAGACACCACCATGTTTAATTTAGGACGTAAATTGTTTGGATCGAAAGAAGCATTTTTCTTTCTTTTTCTGATGAGACGGCTGCCACTGCCAAAAATGTTGAATTTTCTTTCATCACTAAATATAACTTTCTTCCAAAAGTTAGTGGTCTTCGGTTGATGAGTTTTTGCAAACTTCAAATGCTTTTTCTGAATTTGCAAGCTGATGGACGGTTTCTCTCTAAAAATTCGACTAGTGTATCCAGCTAGTCTAATTATTTTCATACGGTTTCAGCACTTACACTTCTGCCTATGATTTGAGAAATTTCTGCAACAAATTGGATGAACGATATGGTCTCAGCAATTTAAATAAAAGCGCGAAAAATTTGGGTTTAGATTGAAATTTCATTTTCCTGAAGGACAATTACCTCAAACATACTGCACATAACATTAAAATGTGATGTCTTTTTCATTGTAAACAGCAGTTACACACATCACCACAGTACCTCGACATTAATGCCATTTAATATCTGTGAGCCACACTCGAAACAGTGGTCTAAAAACACAAAATTAGAAATAAACCCTATTTAAAACGAGTGTTTCAAAAAGAATGGGGTAAAATATCTTCAAATAAAACCAAAAATTGATATAATCGGTACCATGACATTTAAAGCCCATTATAAAAGCCAAAATACATGCAACTAAATACTTACACTTTCTTTCTATGCGAGATATTAAAAGAATTTCATTGGTGTACTCTCAATTTTTTGAGGCAAAAATCTGCATATGTTTATTTAAAATGCTTCTGAAATATATTCAATTTAGAAATTTGTCGTTGATTGTTCTTTGCTTTTACTTCAAATTAAACCATTTGTTATGTGTAAAAATAAAAACATGTTTGCACTTTCCTTTAATGTGTTATTTATAATGAAAGTTGGATTTATGAAGTAAAAGTAAGGTGTACTCTAACTTGTTTGAGCCACGGTATATTAGTATGTGAGAAAGTTTCGGTAAATCA
>JAPMOR010087384.1:135482-151360 GCA_026543865.1 Argiope aurantia
AATTTTACAAAGTTATCATAATGAGGAATCAAATTTTGGATCTAGTCAAATACGGAGATTATTACTGACGTATATATTAGATTCTCTTGACAATTTTACTGATATTAAAAGAATTATATAAATTTATCATAATGAGGAATCAAATTTTAGATCTAGTCAGATATGGAGATTATCACTGGCATACATATTCGATTCTCTCGATAATTTTTATAATACTAAAAGAATTTTATAAAGTCATCATAATGAGGAATCAAATTTTAGATCTAGTCAGACACGGACAATCTTGCTAAAAGTAAGAGAAATTTATAAGGTTGCCATGATGCCAAATCAAATTTTGTATCTAGTCAGGCATGGGGATTATCTCTGAAATAAGTATTCGATAATCTTGATTATATTACTTAATTTAACCCTTTAAGCGGCAAATGGTCCTAAATCTTTCACAAAAGCCAATGAAAACACATGCTATCTATAAAGGGGGTAATATAAAACATGTCATAATGTGAAAGTGAACAAGAAGATACGAGAGAAAATGCCCCTGTTTTTATTTCTTCGCCATCTACAGTTTAAAAACTTACAGGATAGTAACCATATCCAGAAGTATGAATTCTTTTTTCATATCTAATTGCCCTTGAATAAAAATTCCACTAAAGTTTTCGTTAATATCCCATTCACATGCCTTTGCTTTGTAAATCCGCATTCCCTCACCTTTGCTCATCAAAAGGGTTAGGAAGGACTTATTGGAATCTTGCAAGGGACAGAATAGTTAAGCATTCCCCTCAACTGTAGCCTGACCTCCCTCTTCGTATTCGCGTCTACTGAGGCCTATCGGAAACCGATTTCCTTGGAGCAAAAAACCGATAATTTAGGTAAGACGGACGTTTTTCGCAGGTGCCTTCACTTAATATCTTCTTGTTTGTGTCCTCGGTTGCCCTGGGAACTATCAGGGCTCTTTTATTTACAAATTTTTATGTCGGAGGAATGTTTTGACAGGAGAGAAATTTGGATGAATCGGGTTTTCCTTCCCCTACCCCTTTATTCCCCCCCCCCCCCCTTCTCTCTCGCACTCGCAGTGTGTATAAGCAGCAAACGTAGTCTCCCAAAAAAATTTTCGTAAACTATATAATAAAGGCATTATTCTTCTTTCCGATCCAGCATGAAATTTCAATAAGGCCGTAAACACCATAAGTACTCTGATTTTTATTTTCAGAATCCCATACATGAGAGTTGTAGTAAAGGAAACTAGTACTTTTGTGTTATTAATCTCAAGCCACTGGGGAATAATAATTACGAAAAAGGCTATGAGCGTATGATCTTTGGCGATTGATTGTTGGTGTGTAGTTAATACACAAGTACCAGAAAACCAAATTTGTATTTTGGACGCTTTTTTTTCCAGTTTGAAGCCAAAATATGACGCAGAACTAAAATTATTATCACGCAATACCAAAAGTTCATTTTTTGAGTCATTATATTTTTGAGTTATCTCGTTCACATGCGTCAAAACAGACAGACGCTGGATTTGGTTCCAGATCTGATAAGGATCCACACAGTTGATGATAAATCACATAGCAAAATTCCTTTATATGTATTGTCTCTATCGTGTTAACTTGTATTCGAACAGCCTGACAGACAGACTTACTCTGAACGGATTTCTTTCAAATTTATATATATATATATTTTTAATTTGATATTAAGTTCATGTTTCAGATTTCATCCGTCTAGCTAGAAGCGTTTTGTGAGATATCGCTTTCAGAGACAGACATAATTCCGAAAAATCAGATTCAGAAATTTTCTGGTTCATGGGAGGTTTGAAACGTAATGATTAATCAAAATCTTGAGCTCGAGTTTTTTGATAAATAAAATATTTTCTCTACGTATACATTGTACAAGAAAAAGTAAAAAAGTAACTATTGCAATCTTCAAAAAATTTGATATCTAAATTTTGTCGTATCTCCAAGCCATTTATTTGCCCCAATCCGAAAATAGAGAAGTTTGGGATTATACCTCTTTGGTTTTTAATATTCTAACCATGTGTAGTTTTATTCAATTTAGTTAGATTAAAACCCTGTTTAAAAGTAATGAGATGATCTCCTAATTTTGATCCGTTGTTGGGTGACTATATGTAGATTGAGGCCTGAATCCCTCGCCAAGCCACCGGAATAAATTTTTACATTCGGCGGTATGTATACCGTGTACCAGGTTCGAATATAGGATGTATTTTTTTTTTTTTGTGGAATCTGCATTCTAACATGAAATCCTCTAGCCCTAAAGACGGAACCTTACAAAGACACCACCATGACATGAGCAACAAAGCAAAATACAGCCGAAGAGGAATTAGATGAGAGTAAATTTAGCATTTTTACTGAATGTATTATGCAATCCTTGGTGAGATTTTCGGCGATTAATTTCGGGCATGCAATTACTATTGTCTGAAAAGCGAATTTGTATTTTAGTGTGTTTGTCCGTATTTATGTTTATTTCCAACCAATCAAAACAAAAATGTAACACAGAACTACACATGTAGTCAGAAAATCCCATACCAAATTTGATATATATTAGTCATTGCATTTTTGAGATATCGAATTAATATGTTTATGAAATTAAGCAACACCAAATGGTCACTCCCGCATTGGTTTTGGTTCAAAATTTGTCAGGTGTTTATACTACATATGTATAATCTGTGAATCGAATTTTTTCCATCTAATTCTTTTCGTTTTATATTTATAATATTATACGAACATTAGGACAGACAGACTTCCACGGAACGGATTTTGCTCAAAACTTGATAGAAATTTATAAATTTGTTGTAAAGACCGTATATCATATCTCATCCGTCTAGTTTAAAGCGTTTTTAAGTTTTCTTTGTCACAGACAGATAAACGGATATTTTTTAAGAATGTGCTTTTTGAACTCAGGGAGTATAAAACGTGAGGAATCTTCAAATGTTCGAATTTTTTGGCGATTTCAATACTTTCTCTAAACTTCGTCTACGAGAAAGTAACAAAAAGTCAATTTGTCAATTTTGTGAAAGTTAAAAGAGAGAAGACCCTGACAATTCCCTTTTTCATCGAGCTATGATGTAATGGGACTCGTCTTGATTAAGGGAGTTCGGGTACACAATGAACAGAACATGTGCGAGATTAATGAAATAATATTTTTTAATACCTGACAATTTAACGAAATCGTGAACATGAAATTACGTCTAAACAGTTTAATTGAAATTAAATATAACTAATATTCCTGGCGAAGCAACCTGGTTGCCAAAAACTGCTGGAATCTTTTAACAAACATTAGCAGAATTTCGAGTTGTTCTGGGAAAAAGGTATAAAATTGCCTGAAACATCCTCAGAAAAAACAAACCATTGTCCACGAAAATACCCCGGTACTATTCCTACAGAAATACGTCCCACGCAACTGTAAAAGACCGTCAACAATTTCGATACCAAAACAAACACGGCAGTGACCAATGTCCGTCTGTCCGACAAGGAATGACTATCAGTCAACGTTCTGTTTCGCTAAAAGCTTGAAAGGAAAGAAATCTTGAGTAATGGCTTTTGAGTGTTCTTTCTCCGGTAGCGAAGCGCGAATGCACGAATCCTGGGAACAAAGAACATAACGATTGTGTGACAATGGGGCATTCTCGTGACCATAACCAACGTCATCTTTATCTGGTAATGTCCGTCGCGTGACCATTCCTCAGGGAGTGGATCAAAAAAAATTTCCAGGAGAAAGGAACATCGTTTAGGTTTCGTAAGTTCCTCTAATGGCTCCTTTCCATCAAATGGAAATTCTTTTTGTCTGCCCCGTTATTTTTTTTTTTTTTGTCTTTTGCTGTAATTCCGTTTTGTTGCTACTGGCCGGAAAGTAACTTGTTAGAGAAGAGAATTAAGGAGATCGTCTGCCTGATACATAATGGACGTTAAGTTTCCGTTCAATTAGTATTATTGGGCATTTGAAAAGGTAAAAGGATTTTGGTAGGCAACGACATATTCTTGCTTAAATATTAATAAGTGGTACCATCAAATGCGATAGCGGTTTTGAGGAAAATTAATATGGAATGAGTTTTATGTTGTGGCTTAGTGATGGGTTTTTACGAATTACCAAGTAAGGATCTAGGAATTGCAAATTTCCGCTTCATTCTTGTAATTTTGTGCTTTTTCATCATAATTATGTTGAATTATAGATAGACTTTACAATATTATTGGTAATTATGCTCCTTCTTGGTCCAGCATATCTAAGCAAGTCCCAAAGGACCCAAAGCTGACTGAGATACCTTCTGTTGCTCAAAGTGACTTTGGGACATCCAAGTAAGGCTTGTGACGATATCTGACTAAACTCCAATGCAAAAGCATGTAGAATGCCTTTATGGAGGAATTTCAGAAGAAACTGGTCCAAATTTTTTTTCACTTAAAAAAAAAACCAGACAAACCACTAGCAGCTCACTCCCAAACCGTAACTGATTTATAACACGTAACAGCCATCATAACTGATTTTTTTTGTTACAATTTATAACATTTTTTTGGTTATAATCCCTCTCTATCAGTATATCTATCCAAATATAGGAATAAAGGATTCAAATTGAGAGTGAGTAAAACATCTCCTATAATTTAACTCAAAGTGACCTTGAGATATCTAAGAAAATCCTGATGAAGAACTTCGATACCTTCAAAACATGAGGAGGTAAACTGATTTCCTGGATGAAGTTTAGAGGAAACTGGTCTAAATTTTTGTTTCATTTTGAAGAAAACCTGGAAAATACCCAGCAGTTCGGTTTCAAATCTTCATTATAATTTATAATGCTGTTTGGTGGTTATAATCACTCTTGGTCAAGCAAATCTTATCAAATCTATAAAACAAGAATTCAAGGCTAATGAGACACCTTTTGTGCTAAAAGTGGATTATGTAGGACGGATTAGGTCTCCCAGGAGGAATTTTAGAGGAAACTGGTTCACATTTTTGTTTTGTTTTGACAGAAATCAGGAAGACATCCAGCAGCTAACCAAACTGCAACGAGGAATTCATTGATAAAGTGCACATAAGATCCTTAATTTTTGAATAAAATTAAGATTACAGTTATAGAATTCCTCTTACTCAAGTTTCTTAATCATAACATTGTGCCATAAGTAGGCCAGGCTGTTTAATTGCATAAATTGTTAAGTAATGAATAATTTTTTTAACGAAATTACTAAAATTGGTTTATACAAATCATAAAGGAACGGAAGTAAGGATTAGATTCCTTTCCTGAAATCGCATCTTCATCATTAATTGAAATCAGTTATAATTTAGCAATTATACATGCTCATGATGAAAAATAATAAGCTAATTGCTTTGAAGAACAATTTTTTTATATAGAATTAATAAGAAATAATAAAAAAAAGATTCTTAAAATATAGCGAAAAGGTTAGACTGATCTTACTTTTAAAAAAAATCATTTTTCCAAAAATGAAAAATTTAAAATGACGTTTTATACTACTTAAAAATTTCGTACCATGATGTCCAACACGCGTTTAGTGGTTCATTTTATCTCAAGTGCAACTAAATTGATGTTTATTATGAAAATTTAGAAATAATCACGTGAAACAGCACATTTACTCCATGTAAAAAGAAAATGAGAAATATTTAATGGTTTAAATTTACAAAAGTTAATAATCGACACCTGTTATCAAAATCCAAAATTATTAAATATATAGTCTAGTTAGTAAGCATGTATGGGATCGAGAGTTTTCTTAGAGGTTAAAAATTTCTAGGTAATTAAATCTTGACTATGAAAAATGTTGAAGAATTTAAAAAAAGCAGTTAATTAATGTTATTAATGTTAATTAGACTTTGATATACAAGACAACAAAAGACTATAATTGGTAATTAATTTAGCAATTCTACATCATAACAAAAGACGATAGTTGGCAGTTAATAAACTAAGCATAAAACTTTGATAATATACATCGCACCAAAAAAAGACAGTTGGCAGTTAATTAATTAAGCAATTCGACTTAGATAACATACATCACAATAAAAGACGACAGCTTGCAATTAATTAATTAAGCAATTAGACTTTTATAATATAAATCACAACAAAAGACTACAGTTGGCTGGTAATTAACTAAGCAATTAGACTTAGATAATATACATCACAACAAAAGATTACAGTTGGCTGATAATTAACTAAGCAATTCGATTTAGATAATACCGGGCAATGAATTGGCTGACTAAACAGCGAAATCGGCTACCAATCTTTTAAATGACCCTGTTCCATTTAACGACATCAAGAGATACATAAAAACCATTCTAAATCTGGAAGGGCAATCAGAATTGGACAGAAAAGAGGTAAATAAGCTTTATTCTATTAAACATTCCATCGAAGTTTTGAACAGTTTACCTAGTAGAAAATTGGATACAATTATTACTCGCTTAAAAGTTGGCCATACGAGACTAACACATAAACATTTGTTGATGGGGGAGCCCGCCCCTCGTTGTACAATATGCCAATGCTTTTTGACAGTTCGACACATTTTTATAGAGTGCCCACGTTTTAATTCTCAACGAGTTCAATATTTTCATTCGCTTCACCTTGTTTTAAAAGACATCCTTAACAAAGTTCCTCATCCTCATCTTTTTACCTTTTTAAAAATGATTGGATTCTTCTATTTTATATGAATATTGTTCACTCTCTTTTAATGCTTCAAATCTTTACAACAGTTTTTCCCCCTCTAGAATAGAGTATCTGTGACAGTGAGCAGAGGTTTAGAATAACCTTTGAAAAATGTGACCATGCACCTTTTCAATAAACCATATGTTTGCATATACCTTATGGTTGGCGCTGCATAATCAAAAATGGTTTTAGCGCCAGTAAACTCCATCAAACTCAAACTCGATTTAGATAATATACATCACAAGAAAAGACGACAGTTAATTAACTAAGCATTGGACTTTTATAATATACATCACAACAAAAGACGACAGTTGGCAATTAATTAATTAATCAATTATACTTAGATAATACACATCACAACAAATAACGACAGTTGGCTAGTAATTAATTTATTAAATAGACTTAGATAATCTCCATCACAGCAAAAGATTTAACTGTTTTAAATAATCTTGTACAATAACCATGCAATGTTGTAATCGGTTAGCGATGCTTGAAAAGTGGAGAAATTAATTGGCGAATAAAATGGGAGAAACACCTCCAATTAATTTGACTGAAAGGTTACGCACAGTTTTAAAATGGAGGGTAGAGGGCCCTCCATTTAATGACTATTGATAATACATGTCGAGTTCATGAGTTTTTATAAGAAATAATAATTGGTAAAATCATTTCAACAGTTGAGGTTAGAGAACTCTATCAAGGTTTTTCTTTACACAGATTATGTAGTAAAGTTCTCTAATTCTCTTGAAAAGAGGAAATGATAGAAGAGGAGGGGAGGCGGAAGTCGATTGATGACGCATCTAAGTTTTCGTGTGAGATAAAAATTGATAAAATCATTTCAACAGTTGAGGTTAGATAACTCTATCAAGGTTCTTCTTTACACAGATTATGTAGTAAAGTTCTCTAATTCTCTTGAAAAGAGAAAATGATATAAGAGGAGGGGAGGCGGAAGACGATTGATGACGCATCTAAGTTTTCGTGTGAGATAAAAATTGATAAAATCATTGGAGTAATTCAGACATGAGAATTTTTTTCTGCTCTTTTTTTCGTAGAATGTATAATGTGTCTAGATTTTTCTCGAAACATTATAATAGGGTGGCAGGGGATAGACGACCAGTGATGAAATATCTAAGGAGCATGAGATTTAATATAAAATGAAAATAAGCAAAATTGGACCAATGGTTGAGATTGGAAACTAGGTATTTAATTTTGCCGATTATTTTAAAGAAACAGATCATTTTCTAAAAATTAACATTTGAAATCTATAAAATATTAATAATTCTCATTTTTTGGTTTTAGAATATTTTTTAATTTTTTTAATTTTTATATTGTCATAAAAAGGTCATCTTTAATCTTCGAATGGCATCATTAATGAGATAATGTACGTATTGATAAGAAGGACCTAGAAGTAGCTAATGCGAGTCTACATAACCCAGTTATGCCTTATTATGACAATGTAGCACAAAAAACATTTTTTGACTTTTGGTCACTATTATTGTGAAGAATTTTATATTAACACATAAGAAAAAAAAGATGTGGCTAGCAGGATTGCAATAATATAAATAATAAGAAACATTCGGAATCAAGTGAGAAACACACACACACACAAAAAAAACTAATTTTTAAAAATTTGTTCTAAATTGAAAATAAAAAAGTGAAATTTAACAATGCATTCTCTAATAACATCTATACTCTTTTGTCTGGTACGAGTTAGTATCTAATTAGTTGATACACCTATAGAAAACCATTATCAAAAAGGGGCAAAACCAAACCCATTTCCTCAGAATTCACATCTATTTATACAAACAGATTTTTTTATTCTGTCCTATTAGCTCAGATTATTACCACTGTTCTTAATATACTAACAGAGAATATGGTGAGCTATCACCTCTGGCCCTGTACAACACTCAGTGATGCAGAGAAGATATGCAGCCTCTGGAGTATGGTATGAATTTTTCGTCTTTTAATAGTTATCATTATTGGCAAATCAAGAATAAATGAACCTTAGACCAGGGTTGCCCCCTTATAATACTTCGTGTTAAACCAGTGGGAGTGGTCTCTCTAAAACTTTCTCGCATACTAATAAGCGTGTTATCACAGAGAATCCAAAAATTACAAAATATTAACATTTGGCGCGAATCCAGTAATTATATTAAATCTATCGCGTGATCCTATGCGAGTATTGGGGATATTAATCCCTGCCATGCTGTAATACCATCCAAAAATCGAATTTGTATTTTAGACGTGGCTTCCCCTCACGATTGGAACAAAAATTTGACATAAAACGACACTTATAGTCACAAAATCCTGCACCGATTCGTTATATTTGAATTATTACAGTTACATGTTTCTAAAAGCACAGACCCACAGATGGTCAATAAATTGTTGAATTTGGTTCAAAAAACAGATTTGGCCGTCTGCAATACAGATGCAAAAACCGTGTGCTGCATTTCATCCATCCAGCTCTCTTCATTTCGTAGATATCGCGTTAACTTATATTCGAACAGCCGGGCAGATAGATTTGCTTTGAACAGAGTTAGCTCAAAATTTGATAGATATTTGAAAAATCGTTGTAAAGACTCCATACCAAATTTCTTCCATTTAGCTAAAAGAAATTTTGAGTTATCTTTGTCACAGATAGACAGACATTTCCCAAAAATATGTTTTTTGAATCCGGGGAGGTCTAAAACGTGGGATTCTTTAAAATCGTGTGTTCGAATTTTTTGAAGACTGTTAAACTTTCTCTGTATTAAATATACGAGAAAGTAAAAAGGGATGCATTTTCATTGTAACCTCTATTATATATTAATGATATTTCTTAGCTCTTCAAGTCACTATATAGCTACCTTCATTTTATCATAATAGTGATTTGAATGCTCCAAAAGTTTCTCGTTAAAGTCTAATTATATTGCCGCATTGAAAAAAGACACAGTCGCTTCTCCATGGCCGAATGGTCATAGCACTAGACTTATAATCAAGAGATCGCGAGATCGAATCTCGCTAGCAACAATGCGATGCACAGTTTGTGTAAGCCTCTAATTCTTTGATTTTATGTTTCCCTTTATTTCATGTTCCAGAAGATTCTGGACATTTCTTTAGTTTACCAGACAAGTGTTCTGGACTTTTCTTACTGTTTCCAGAAAAGTATTCTGGAACTTTCCCTGCTAGTATAAAAGCAGAAGATTTGTCAGTCACTGTGTTCAGAGTTGAGTTAATAAATTGGTTTAACTATTTCTTTTGTGTGTCATTGAGTTCCACACTAGAGTACCTACATGACAATATATTTTTAAAAAGAGCGAGTGCTGGCCAAAATTTACCTGCATACTCCACAATAAAAATGTTATTCCCCCCGTATAAAATTATGATTTCTTGGGAAAAACTGCAAATGTCTTATAAGGCACTAGAGAACAATATTTACGAAATCTAGATATTTGGCGTAAATGGAGCATTTTTTTTTTGGATCTCTCGTGCGAAAATGCATTTCGAGCATTTTTTTTAGAACGATTGAAACAAAGTTTTTGACACGGAACTGTAATTGTAATCACAAGATCATACACCGAATTTCATTGATTGAAGTCATTGCATTTACGAAACATTGCCTTTACATGCATGGGAAAGTATAGACCATCAGACGGTCAACCGTTTGTTGGAATTGATTCAAAATTTGATAAAATTTCTGACTAACTAAATCTTTGCATTTAATCATCCATCTTACATACTAAATCTTTGCATTTTATTTTATTTATCTAGTACTTTGAGTGTTGCAGTTATCGAGTCCACTTTATTTGAGCAGCAGGATTGACAGACTTCCTGCAAATGGAATTTGTTTAAATTTTGATCGAAATCAACAAATTTCGTAGTAAATCATCTATCTTAAAGCATTTTTGAATTATCGTGATAGACAGGCATATTGTTTGACAACGGATTCTAAAACCTTCCGCGCTTCTGCGCATGCGTTAGGATGAGTTTAATCTATCAAAATAGGGGTGAGAGGAAAGATGAAAGGAGGGGATGTTTACATTTAACAATAAAATAACTCGGATACTCGCAAACTGAATTAAAATAATACGGTCAGAAAGGACACGTGAAAAAAATTGAACAAAAAGTTATCTATTAGGGCGAAAATCAAGGTCAAAAAATGACGAAGAATTTCGGAAATGCGCTCATCCTTCGCGTTTTTCCCCTTAATGAGATAGAATCGTCAAAAAGTGATCGTCTCAAAATACTGAAACGAACAGGAACTCATTTTTCGAACTCGGAAAGATCTGATATGTGAAGCTTCGTGAAAATCTCGACTTCGAAGTTTTTGATGATTGCATTACTTTCACTAAATCTCGTATACGAGAAAAAAAAAGTCTAAGTCGCACAGTTGTCCATAAATATCATATCTGATTATTATGAGATCTTTCATTCCAAAAGACCCTTCAAAATATAATAAGAATATTATATAGCTGAAACACTCAGCGGTTAGACATTACAGAAGTAACCATGGTAACCTGATGCTATCCAAACTCCCACAGACTTGCACAGATAGCTCTTTGCCAGCGATTATCAATGAACAATAAATTGCCACATTTTAGTCCAATCGATGCCACAAAAAGAATGGTTTCTTTGTCATTCACGATCGTTTGTTTTATTACCTTCTTCCAGTGCGTGACCAACATTACGCGGGGGTCTCAAAAAGCGATGACATGACAAATTTTGTTTGTTCGCGGGCAAGGCATTTTAATGGAATTCTTGAACAATGGCATATCACTGAGGCTTTAATGGAACTCGCTGCGGTCGCCATTGATTGCATGAAGTTAAATTCATCGAAGGGTTATTTTATTTATTTTTTTGCTGTATTGGATGGCAACACTTTTCAAATCGTCTGTTGACATTTCTTTTGTTTCGCTGTTTGGAACGTTTTGAGATTTTTCATGTAACATGATCGATGAGTATGTTGATCGATTTGAAATTAATTTGTGTCAAAATATGTGTTTGTTATAATGTTTCAATATTTGTTTTAGAGATCGTTGATAATTTCCTAAAGAAATTCAGAAATAAATATTATTGGGGAAAAAATTAAAAGGTCTATTTGAAATCAACTTTTTATTTCTTTATTGACCATACTGGAAATTTGAGTTATTCAATAAAAAAGCACTTGTTTAAAAAATCATTCTCTTGAATCTGAAAGCTGATTATTTTTTTTTGGAACTTTAAATTTATTTTTGTAGCCGCCGAATTTTATCGGAAAAAACTGATTGTTGTACTTTTTCGTATAGGAAGTATATAAAGAAAGTATCGCATTCAACAAAAAATTCGACCTCCAGATATTGACCAATATCCATGTTTCAGACCTTTCACAGGCCTAAAACTTATTTTTGATGCATGCATGTCTGGGAATATGATTGAGAAAGACAAAAAAAATTTTAATATTTGGATTTAACATCAATTTTCTAGATTTCTATGAAAATTTGAAAAAAAAAATCTATTTAGAGGAAAATGTATCTGTTCTGTTGTCCGAGTATATGTTAACACTTTAAACTACAAAATGAAGAAAAATGAGTAATATTTAATACTCTGATTTAACATCTAAAGTGAAAATATACATCAAATTTGTGATCAAATTCGTTAAGGGTTTGACTATCTAACAGTCTGCACTTTCATAAGTCTGTAAATGCCGATAATTCAAAAACGCAATGACATAAATATATAAAATTTGATAAGTGATTTTGTAATTACAATTATACTTCTTTGTTTAAATTTTAATTTTAATTAGCTGGAAAAATGCGTCTTAAAAACTCATTTTAAGATGTATACTGGTTTCCTGGTATTTGCATATTAACAGCATCTAGGCGTTTAAACACTAAAAAATTCGCCTAAGAGTACACTAAGAACGTATTCTAATAAGCTCTTTCGTAATTGTTTTCCGTCAATGGCATTAAGCTAATAATACAGCAGCGAGTATGATTTACAACTCTGAAACATTAGTAGCAACAACGAAAACGATTTGAGTTTTACTTCTTCAATGAAATATTTTGTTGTAAAATACGATCAACGTAGTTTTTAAAGAAAGGATTAAAAATGGAAAAAATAATATTACAAAAGAAAAATTGATATCATTGAAAATATATTTTCTAGAATTAAAAGTTGGCATAAAAATTTAAGCCCATATTTCGTTTAATTTTTTATTAATTAAATTTTAATTATATAAATTTTTAATTGAAATTTTAAAACAAAATAATTTTGATGTGCATATTTCCGATTTCCATTGTATATTTGTGCATATTTTGGAAAGTTTAGGCTAAAACTCACAGATACATTCTTTTTTTTTATTGGTCGAGATTATGGCTAGAGTTCGGTATTTTTAATCTTGAACAAAACCAATTAAAAACTTTTGGCTTAGTTGAATATTATTTATTGATTTGAAAATAAAATATTTTATTTTAATTTTGAATTTACCGAAAGCAAGGCACCTTTCTAGAAAACTTACTAAATTCGAATTCTAGTGTAAAGCATCATAGCATGATAATGTTTTAGGTCCCATTTTTCTTTAATAATTTTATTTTAAAAAAATTTCTTAATTATATAGTAGAGATAATATTGCGAAAAAAATGTATCTAATGACAGAGTAGAAAGCTCTTTTTAAATAGTACTACTGAATGATAAAAACTGTTGTTGTAAGATATATTTAATAATATTTTTAAAAGTTTATTACAATTAAAGAATGAAACTGCTTTCTCTAAAAAGCTTAGTTCTTAATTTTGAAATAATTCAAAAATGTTCTTCTTGGAATAATGGACTCCAATGTTTGCTGTTAATTTTTAATTAAAATAATAAAAATCTCTTATTTATTAAATGCTAACTAATTAAGAAGCAACTACATAACAAATTTGAAAACTCTTCATACGAGAGTTCTCATAGAGCGTTTTCGACTATTTTTTTCTCTCGCATATCAAGCGTGCAAAGAGAAAATAATGTAATCATAAAAAAACTCCGACTCGAGATTTTGACAAATCTTCACATTTCGTCGAAATTCATAAGAATACATTTTTGGAATTATGTCTGTCTCTCTCTCTCACTCCGTACATCTGAGAACACGTTAGCTCAAAAAGGTTTTGAGGTAGACTGATAAAATTCAATACATGTTTTCTACCACAAATCTGTAAATTTTTATCAAATTTTGAATAAAATTCATTCCGAAAAAGTCTGTCTGACTGATAGCTCAAGTACAAGATGACAATAAAATATTGAGAATTAGTTTTATATAATTTGGTGTAGAGGTGCAATGTAATTTGAAAGGAATGTGATTTTAATGAAACTTGATTATTGCAGGAGCTAAGGGAATTTTAACTCCCACTGAGGGCACATCGTGTATGGGGGGAGAACAAGTTGCCATGTAAGTAATCAGCTTCTTTCTTTCCCAAAGGATATAATAATGTTGTGAAATTTAGTTACCTCTTCATTAGTTACATCCATGCCGTTGTCTGTTTTGTTTAGTTATATTAACGTCCCATTTTAAAGGCTATTTTGGGACTCATAAGTTTGAACCACTGTCAGATGACAAGAACTATACCTGAGCTGGCACTCCCCTCTCCGAATTTCCTACCCAACGGGTGTACGTTTGGCCCCGACGGATGTAACGTGCACCAGACCCGCTTACACAACGGTTCTTCAGTGTAATCGGGCTTCGAACCTGAAACCCTCCGTTTTCGAAGCCTAGACCTGGCCACCGCGGCCCTACCATGCGGATGTTGGATCGCACCCTTTCTTAGGGACTGTATATATGGACTGCACAGTATTGGGGCCATTTTGTGTTCCTTTCAGTGTTTAATTTATTGTAGTGGTGGCTTGTTCATTCACTTAACTCCGGATGCTTCGACAAGGCCATGGTAGCTCTTTTGTGGTTGTGGTAAGAAGATTTAAAGGGAAAAGCCCAGAACAGTAGAAACAGGTGTATATCCCGTTATCGTGAGCAAACAGATGATGAGCGCATTGTCATGGGTATTATCATTGCAGTATATAAAAAAGTATATTATTAGTTAACTGGTTGATAGTCGTTAAAAGACGATGGTATCACAAAAGAAATCAGGTTTTTATTCGAAGCTCCTGGTGATAAAATTATTTTGAGCTCTGCGTCTATTTCTAACTTGAAACAGTAGAAAAGAAATACGCACTCTTTCGTAAACGCAGATCTCAAGCTAAAATTCGAAAATGCAGCTTTTATATTGCGTGATGCGTAAAAGCTAGACATTAACATAAGTTTAGAAACCGATCGTTTCATTAGCATAAACAAAAATGATGCTCCAGAAGAGAAAAATATATTTTTGGGCGTGAGTAGAACACTTTACACAAAAACTTTATCAAAACGAAAACACTTTACAAGAGATTTGGCTTTCAAAAGGAAAGGCATATTTTAAAATAACCTTAAAACGTCTTCTGGAACAAAGATAAATATATAAGATCTGACTTTATTTTGATGAAATAACCAAAACATGAAAGGGGGGACAAAGCTCAAATACATCCCCACAAAATGAAGCACTTTTGGAAAATGTACTTTCCAAATGAAATCTGCTCTAGTATGCAATCATCAAATGCTAACAGAGTTTTTTCCATGATCACATGACCGACGGCATGACACGCAAGGAAGAGATAACCACCGGCAAGTGCCGAGGGGGTGGATTCCATTGCTCTCCTCCCTTTTCTTCTAATGACCGGGTGTGACATCGTCTGCATCTGTGGAGACAACAGGTGCCATGTGGAGGCAGCAGTGACGCATTTTCCCAAGGGTCCTCAGGCGATGTTTTAGGATTCGACCGTAATTAAAAGTGCTGTTTTATGGCGTAGGTGCGGTAATGAATAGGGAACTAATGCGATTTGGTTCAGCAGGCTTGTTTGCTTGATACAAGTGGATAAGTTGTTGGAAGGGTTTGTCCGTTTTGCTGAACAAAGCATTTTATGAAGTTGGTATTCGTGTCAGTAGTGCTTCAGGGGAAATAACGAGAATGCTATTTGTCAAGAGCTGAAAAGTATAAATAAAGAGAATGTCTGTTTTGCTTTTTATTAGAGTTCTATTATTCGATGAGATTTTTTTCTTTGAGTAGTATAATAATAAGTAATTATTTATTAAACAACTAAGTATTTTCGGTTGCAATATGCTTTTTTTTTTTACATAATGGAAGAAATTTTTTTACATAAACTTTTAAGAAAACACATTTCCCTCGAAAACTTTTAAAAAAACAAATTTTCCTCG
>JAPMOR010087384.1:151370-181440 GCA_026543865.1 Argiope aurantia
AGATTATTGACTTTTTCGGCTGTAAAAGGAAATGAAAAGAAGCATGGGAATTCAGTGTTTCATTTCACCGCTCAGAGCTTACTTCAGTTGCTGTGTTCGATCAGACAACTTTTCGCAATTTCTTTATTTGTATAATATAATTAAATTTTGTTTTTTCATTAAAATAACCGCCTTCGGCGACCACTTTGACAGGCCAAATTATTGATTTTTTTATGGTGTAAAAAATTAATATGAAATAATGTTTTTTTTTAAAAATGAATATGTTATTTATTATGATTGACAGGCATGAAATTGTGGTGAAAAATGCAAATTTTTATGCTGAAAATTGAATATATATATATAAATAATTTTAAGATAATATGAAAATATTTTTGGAGATAATGATTTCAGGAGATATGAACGTCAATTTCCATACCAAAATAATAACAATTTTCCAACTGGCAACGATTAAGCCTAAAGATGTTACTAACATCTTTCTTTTACGTATTCTGACCGATGACTGAATGTAATTTTTAGCCCACACCAGAGAATTTCTAATATTATTTTTCGATTGGAATAGTTTGGTAATGTACATTTATTTTGATTACAAATTCAGCACATTTACTGCACATGTTGATAAGGAAAATATCAAAACCTCATTCGTGCTTTGTATCGCAAAAAGTCAACAGGTTCAGTAAAGAGTTATGATTCTTTATTTATTTATTTACGAATTATACGAAAGCACAATGCACAGGTAACAAAATACAAACGCATCATTCACAAGAGCAGCACTTACAGTAATAGTAACAGTATGAAGAATAAAAGTAACAAATCGCTGTTTTTATTCTTCACTAGGGACTTCGCTCTACTACTCATGTCTCTCGACTCAACTGACGACTGCTCATTGACTCCGCGTTTTTGTTTTTATAGTCTCCTTAACTGTACATAGAATGTTATAGTATAAATACTGGATCTCGAGTCCTTATGGAGCTATCTTAAAGGTTCTCGAATATTTTGGGTTCTTCCATCTTTCATCAAATTCATCGCCAAGTTTTCCGCCAAGGCCGGGCATTATTAACTTCACACCAATTCAACATCCTTTAAAGCTATTTGCGACAGTCGGCCACAATAAATCCTGTCGATACTGCTTCGTTCAATAGCGGCGGAGTGGTCGACTATACACAAGAAGAAGAAGAAGAGCTGTTTGCGAAACTATCTCTTCTTTACAAGAAAACTAATTGAGAAGGAATGTCATATCATATATTTGAAAAGGTGTATTTTCTTAATTTTCGGCGCTTCATTTTAGGTTGTAAGGTTCTCTCCAATATACTCACTGAGATTTCAGATTTCATTGTTGTAATTTTCATAACTAAACACTGAGGATCTTCGCAGAATATACTTTTGTCTTGTCAAAAAGATTTGAAGAACAAATATTAGATCAAAGCAGCAAGTCTGCAACAAATATTAGATCAAAGCAGTATTTTGCACAGCCTCTAATAGTTATAAAACACAACTAACTGAGCTTACAGCTTATGGACAACCAGCATTTCAAGTCCAGACAATTTTTACTTACCTTGGAAAAAATGCACAACATTAATTTTATGGGCTTAAGTTATTGAGGTGGCTATCCAAAACCGGGGATCTAAGCTCAAATCCGGATATGTTGTTAGATAAAAAGATGAGTAGATGAGAGCGGAATTAACACAGAGTTTTCGCGTTAATTAGAAGGCAATTAACCTCAGAAAAAAACTTTAAATAAAAAAGTTAGAGGTTTTAAACAGACCTATAGAATGAGTTACAGAACACAATAATAGCATAAGTAAATCAGGAAAAAAATTATGTAGAAAATTTGCAAAAATATTTATTATTCTTTTATTTGAAGGATATTTTTGAAATTCCTCTTAGATAATGTTATATAAAAGGAAATAACTAGTAAAATTTCCAAATCAATATATGTCTTATATTTTCCAAAACTCGAACTTGTTGAAAAAAAGGCGAGTCACATAAAACAAAAATTCTAATCAGTACATTCGTATCAATCAGAATTCGAATTTTTCAATTTTTTTTCTGTCAAGCTAGAAGAATCTTTGAGTTATATTTACAGACGATAGACATAATTTCATTTTCTTCATGCAGGGAGATCTAAAATATGGAAATCCTTCAAAATCTCTTGCCCGATTTTTTTTTATAATGATTACAATACCATACTTAGTATATTTTGTATACTAGAAAGTAAAAAATGCCTGGGGTTGGAACTCGGACTTAGACTTAACAGCTGCCTGCTTCAATTTTTTTTAGTAAAGGATGATATTTTAATGTATTATTATCGTTTTTTCCAGAAATATGCAAGGCTGTCTGGAATTTTTTTTATATTGATAGATGACAAAAAAAAAAGAGCTGAAATATTTGAAATGGCATAAAATATTCATTGGAAGAAAAAATTGTTATAAGAGAGGATCGTAGTGCGACAATTGATTTGTTTCTTCTGGAAGGCCTGTATCTAAAGAAAAAAAAAAAAAAAAGGCAACATTTTTTGTTTTTTGAAGAAATGCTATGGAAACAAATCACAACTTCTTTTATTTTTGGAAAATTTTGTAGAACATTTTTGCCCCCTTTTTTTTCAACTGTTAGGAAATAATTGCATTTACAAAAAATTATTTCTATAAAAACATTTTTCTCCAGTAGCCAACATCTATAGAATACTATATCTTTTACTTAAATAGTAACTTATAAGTGGTTTTTGAGTGCAAGGATAGGAGCATTCAACATATACTAGGCAACTCAAAAATTTGGAGCTCTAAAGAAATAATGCAAGAGTTTTCACCTCATGATTTTCCAGTGCACTTAAATGTTACGATGCGTTTTCTATTAAATTAATTTTGCATTCTGGTGAAGAAACTGGTTTTCATAATACATGGATCCATGCACTCCTGAATGTGTATTTAAATTCTTGTTTTTTCCCGATGAAACCAAAATTCTATATAGACATTGTATTTCAGCGAAGATCACTCACCAAATTTTATTTATCTCAGTCGTTTTTGAGATATCACTTGATGACTTTCCAGTCTACTTAAATATTAAAGTACGTTTTGCATTAAATTAATTTTGTATCATGTTGAAGAAAACTGGCTTTTATGATAGATTGGCCTGTATACTCCTGAATGTGTATTTAAATTTTTGTTTTCTTCCGATGAAAATAAAATTCTATATAGACATAGTATTTCAGCGAAGATCACTCACCAAATTTTATTTATCTCAGTCGTTTCTGAGATAATACCTGATAACTTACCAATGTACTTAAATGTTATGGTGCGTTTCGTATTAAATTGATTTTGCATTATAGCGAAGAAAACTTGCTTTCATGATAGATTGGTCTGTAATCTCATGAATGCATATTTGGATTCTTGCTTTTTTCGGTTGAAACCAAAACTTTATGCAGAATTTGGGTATTTTAGAGATGATTACATACCAAATTTTATTTATCTGGATGGTTTTCGAGATATCGCCTAATGACTTTCCAGTATATTTAAATGTTAAGGTGAGTTTCGTATTAAATTAATTTTGTATCATGATGAAGAAAACTGGCTTTCATGATAGACTGGTCTCTACATTCATGAATATGTATTTGGATTACTGCTTTCTTTCTACTGAACCAAAATTTTATATAAACATTATATTTTAGCAATGTTTGCATAACAAATTTTATTTTCCTCAGTCAGTTTTGAGATAATACCTGATGACTTATCATTGTACTTAAATGTTACGGTGCGTTTCGTATCAAATTAATTTTGCATCATAGCGACGAAAACTTACTTCTATGATAGATTGGTCTGTACTCTCATGAATACTTATTTGGATTCTTGCTTTCTTTCGGTTGAAATCAAAACATTATGCAAAATTTGGGTATTTTAGAGATGATTACATACCAAATTTTATTTAATCGTTTTTGAGATGGGATATTCTCGTGCATGTCAATATACAGTCAACTCGTTAATAGATATAATTTGAGATTGATTCAAATCTGTATTTCTGATGATTGAACCATATCCTAAATTTGATTTGTCTATATCTTTTCGATCTTCTTTCACATGACCACAGACATCGCATCTAAATATATTTTCTATTGACAGATTTTAATAAAGATCTGTCAGTTTTGTGTGGATCATACTTGAAATTTCATGAATCTAATTCACTCTTTTTTTTCCAGTTATCATATTAAGATTGTAAATGATATACAGTTAATTGCAAAAAAAAAAAACGCTCACCAATAAGACAATTTTATAACTATTATTCGCTAATGGTATGCAGTTAATAATTACAAGTGCTAGTTCTTTTTTTACTATAATAAAAAGCAAACACGTATTATTGATAACTTTAAAAATAAAAATCTAAGTATCATGGCGTTCGCACCTTTCTCAGTGTCCACTAATTTATGCGGGGTTGAGGGGAGATATATCAATTTTATTTTTCAATCCAATTTTATTCTTTAATTAACTTTTCAACTGATAGACAATTTTAATGAAATCTTGCGCTTGTTTAAAAGAATGAGTTGTATTACTATTCGCGTTTAGCCGCTAGCTGGTTTGTCGGAGATATTGGTTATATTTCATTTTAATTTATATCGGGTAAAATCCTAGATGGGCCCATCTCTTGGCGACTTATTAGAAATCTCACCAAGTTGACTACTAATTGAATATTTGTTATTATTTTTCAATTAAAAAACGATACTTGAAGACCAGAAATAATAATAAATATAATAAAAAATCAATATAATAAAAAATAAATATAATAAATAAATAAAATAAATAAATAATTATAAAATAAAAAAATGATAATAAAAAAATTAAATTAAAATAAATTTTAAAAAATCCGTCTAGGTTGATTATTTAATAATAAAATAAAGAAAGAAAGAAAGAATAATAAAATAAAATAAGAAATAAATAAAAATAAAAAATAAATATAATAAAAAATAAAATTAAAAATCCCGTCTAGGTTGCTACATTGGCGACGTTATCGCCACTCGTTTGGCGAGAATTCAAAAAGACGCCAAGAGGTGGGCCGTGCTAGGATCCACCCTTCATATCATTTACATTTAACGTCATGATCATCATTCCTTCAAACTGTCAAACATTAAAATCGTGTTATTTTAACTAAGTTGTACATGTTATGTCCATTATGCACTCGGACTTTTCTACTGGAAACTAGTCATATGAAAACATAGCAGAATAAAAAATATAAATGTTCTATTAATATCTCTTCTAAATTTCCAGGTATATTAACTCCCCTACACTATATAGATCTTATACAGATTTCTTCTTCTTTAGCTTTCAACAAGGGAAAAAATTTACATGTTTAAATATTTGACGAAACAATATAAACAGTTTAAATTTGAGGTATGTAATCTATTGTTGGAAATTAGGGGAAACAATTATAATAACATTTTTTTTTTAATTTGACAAAATTTAACGAAAATCTGCACTACTACTAAATTGGTATCATCAAAAAGAAAATTTTTCGAATTTTAAGATGATATCAAAATTATGATAAAAAAATAAGATAATATAGATATCATGAAAAAAAATCATAAATAATTTAAGAAGTTCTAGCTGAAAAATTCCAAAACTTATTTTAATATTTAATTTATTAACATTCTAAATCCCCCCCCAAGGAAAATGATCGTCCCACGGTGCACATTCTCATCCTCCAAGGTAAATAAATATATGCCACACTTTGTAACATTTTGGTCAAATTCTCTGATGTGTAGAGTGCCAACACACTTGCACAAAATTCATCTTTATTATTGATAAAAATATTCCAATAAACGCAAATATAATCAGACATCTAGAGCGTCCGTTATTGAATTATTTACTCAGAATATATCCATAAGATCAAATTCTTTCCAAAAGCTCTATGTTGGTGAAAAATGTTAAATATTTTGCTGCTTTAGAATTAAGAATTTGGGAAACCAAAATTTTACACTTTTTTTTTTTTTTTGCATATGCTTTCCGCCGTTACCAATTTTATTTTTGAATACCTCTTGAGATGCATGTACAAAAGTAGGGAATGTTTTTGGTATATGTAATTAGAATGTCACAATTGCCTCTGACGTCATGTGAATTGACCCCATTAAAGAAAAAGGCTGGGGGTGGGGTCAGAAAAAAAACCCTCTGTCGATTAAATTCTCTAATGCTTTCTTTCCCAATTTAAAATAATGTCCTTATTTTTATTTAAATAAGTTTATTTCATTTGCATGTAAAAAGTCAATAATAAGCCAGCAAATTTCAATTTGGTGACAATTTTTCGTGCAAAGGAAGGGGGGACCTTTCCATTCTCCATAAACCAATAATTAATTTATAGACCAATCCTAAGCGCACAAATGCATCCTTACAAACAACTACACTCGGGAATATGTATTTAATTTACTCACTTTGTTCTCTGCGCATATGAATAGATTTTTAAAAAAAAGGGGGAGGGGGACTAGCGTAGAAGTTCTACAATTCGTTCTTTAAAAGCTCGACGAAACCCTATTAGTACTTAATCAAAGCAAAATGACCACTTAGTTGGACGATAATAGTGATGAGAGGGGAGGTGGGGGTTCAACACACAACTTGATAGCAAGCACCATTACAATGCCTTTCTAAGGCTCGTGATATCGAATCCACCTGGCCTAAGTACCGAAATTATCTTTGTAAAATAACAGAATATAAAAAGCAAAGAGGGGGATGGTGGGATCTCCCTATTCATTAATCGTTTGGCAAGGCGACCTCCATTACTTTTGGTTCGGACCCTCCCCTATCCCCGCTTTGTTCGGAATCTTTGTCCCAATGATTGAGCAACAGACGCACAGATGGCCACATTTGTTAGATACGTTGCTAGGCAACACATCTTTAGCGTTGACGGAGAGAAATGTGAAACCCGTTGGCGATGGTTTGGCGAATGATTAATAAAGAAAAAGTGTTGTATTTTTTTATTTCTGTTTTATATTATTATTTTGTCTAAGTAAGACTATAAAGTAAATGTATCTCAAATGGTAAGTTTGGGGTCAAAAGAATGAATAACTAATTAAAGATATTATAAGTTGGAATTGAAAATCGATGTAAAAATATCTGCAGTGTTTGTATTCGTTTTCTTATATACTTTCACACCTAAAAATCATATATAAGGTTCCGTAATGCATAATAAAATTTATTTTTTCTTCAGTTGATTTTTAAAATCTGTATTTAAATTTTTTACAAATTTTAACTTTTGATATTTTCCAAACATAGCTTAGGGAACTCTTTTCTTTTTCAAAATTTTTTTCGCTTTCTTAAAATGTAACTCCACTATTTAATGATGTCAATTTGGTTATCTTGCTTTTATTTTTCTCGTCTTCCCACATCTTTTAAAAGATTTATTTTGAAATTTAGTCGCCATAAATTTCATAGCACGTATGTTTTATGCAACATTTATTATACTATCGTTCCTATGCTAAATGCCCTCAATACATTGCCTTTAAAATGATAAATAAATATTTGCCTTTCGACAAACGCATTCCATAATTCGCTTAATTTCAAGTAGCGAATTAGAAAGATTTTTTAAAAAATGAATCCCGTTTTTCCATTTCTATAGATTAAGGCATCTACAGTAATTCAAATTTGAATGTATAACTCCTGCATTTAAAAGATTTTACGAGTATGATGTACTTTAATAATATCTCACTTTATCTTGTTTTACATTTTTTTTATTATTTCTTCATAATATATTATAAATCAATGAATTTGAATATGAAAATCAGGGAAATTTTAAACCATCCAGCATTTTGACCGAATTCGAATTTAAAACTTCTGTGCAGTTAAGAATTTTACCGACGCAACACGCTTCAATAATTGCCCATCGTATTTTATTATGATCCATCTATCTCTATGTCTTTGTTTCTTTTAATTCTTTTATAGCACATTATAAGTCAATGAATTTGATGCTGTAAATCAACAAAAGTTTAAAAATCGTCAAGCATTTGAGCCACTACCAGATCCAAGATAAATGTCACGTTCCAAATTCAAATAAAAGATTTTTTTCTGTTATACATTAACATGACACGCTTCTAGAACAATCCACACAATCTTATTTATATTCCTGCTTAATTGTTAATAATATTCTATAAATCGAGAAACAGAAGGAAAAGATCATAAAAATTTCAAAAATTTTCCCACAGCATGGTTATCACTGAATATTCAACTGTGCAGAAATTAGTCGTCTGTTATGTTTCAAATTGAAACTGAAAAGACTCGATTGCATGACGGACTACAATAATTGCCCCTTCTATCTTGAGTTGAATTCCCACATATTCCTTAATAGTATTCTGTGAATCGATATAATTAAAGGAGAAAACTATAGAAATTTCAAAAGTTGTACAACATCATGGCCATAATTGAATATTTAGCTTTCCAGAGATTAGTTGTCTGTTACTTTTCAAATTGGAGTTGCAAAAGTTTTACTGTATGACAAATTACAATAATACCCTTCTATTTTGATTAGCATTTCAGCTCGATCTCTTAATATTATTCTAAAAATCGTTGAATTTATAACTGGAAATTAGAAAAAAATCAAAATTTATACAGTATTATGATCATTATTTATTATCCAGATCTCTAAAACTAAGAAATAAAACTTTATTTTAGAAACATTAAATGCTTCAATATCAAACATCTTAATCTTGGTAAAAATTCTCACTCGTTCCTTTATAGTATTATGTAAATCAATCAATCTAAAATTGAAAATTTTGGAACATTTCAAAAAAATTTCCAACATCATTGCCACCAGTGCATGTGCACATCTCCAATTCCAAGTCATTTTTTTCGTTTTAAATTTCAATTAAAGAGATTTACTAGAATGACAAAATAAAAATCAAGATGGATTGTTGATTATTTTGATTTGTTTTCCCATTTATATTTTAATAATCTACTCTAAATTGGGGAATTTTTAATTCAAAAATTTCGAATATATTCCACTTCTATAGCCACCATTGAATGTGCAGAACTCCAGGTTCGATGTCACGCTTCAAATTCGAATTAATATCTTCCAAACTATAAAAGTTTTCACAGCGCGACATGCTATAGTAATTGTCCATCATATCTTGATTTGCAGTCTCGTTAATTCCTTCATTATCTATCCGTACAGCACTCCAACAGGTCCACAAATGACCTTCGTCTTTCAGGTCACACTACGTCATCAAATTGAACAAACGAATGTGCTCGAATCTTATTGGCTTTCCTTTATTTAACATTTCCAAGCTGTTGAAACTCGCCCGAGACGTGTAATATAATGACTTCCAACGATCTATGCTAACTGTTATGATGAGGATATTTTATTAGGAACGATGGCGCGTAAAAAAAACAAACAGTGGGTCTCGAGGTATTATTTGTTTGATCTGACTGTAAGTGCGCATTAAATCACACCTCGAGTCGTTATCTGCGGACGTTTGGTGGAAAGGGATAACTTGCTGAGGATTGTTGTGCAGCGTAATTGAAAATGGCCTTGTAGTGGTTTTTCACATGATGATTTATTAGCATTGTTATTGAAAATATGTAAATATCAGGAACCTGTTTTGATCACAAGAGAATTAAAATAAGATGATTATCAAACCTGCAAATCAGGCACTGCTTTATAGTCAATTTTTAATACCTTCGATTGTTATAGTAATCGGTATTATTATAGACATATATATCTATATAGGTATTATCTATATAGGTATTATTATCTGTATTACTTAAAGTTGTAGGCATAAATATTGTTATCCGCAAAGGTATCATCATCTGTATTATTAATATATATAGGCACTAACCTGAATATTATTATTGGTATAGATATTGTTAAACATAGAGGCATTATTATCTGTATTTTTATTGGTATAGTTATAGGTATATTATTATCGATATTATTATAGATACAGATATTGTTATCCATGTAGGTATTATTTTCTGTATTACTTAAAGTTGTAGGCATAAACATTGCTATCCGTAAAGGTATCATTATCTCTATTGTTAATATATATATGCACTAACCTTAATATTATTATTGGTATGGATATTGTTAAACATAGAGGCATTATTATCTATATTTTTATTGGTATGATTATAGGTATACTATTATCGATATTATTTTAGGTACATATATTGTTATCTATATAAGCATTATTATCAATATTATTTATAGATATAGGCACTATTCTGAATATTTTACGTGTAGATATTGTTATCGATATAGGCATTATTATCCGTATTTTTTATAAATATAGGCATAATTAATGGCATTTGTTATCCATATAGGCATTATTTTCTGGATTATTTATTATTAGCACTATTCTCAATATAATTATTGGTATAGACATTGTTATTTATATAGGCATTATTATCCTATATCTAGGCACTATTTTTCTCAATATTATTATTGGTATAGATATTGTTATATATATATAGGCATTATTATTAGTATTATTTATAAGTATAGAATCTATTCTCTATATTGCTATGGGTATAGATATCGTTATCCGTATAGCTATTATTATTAGTATTATTTACAGGTATAAGCATTATACTCGATATTATTAAGGTTACAGATATTGTTATCTCCATAGACATTATTATCTGCATTTTTTACAAGTATAGGCACAATTAACGACATTTGTTATCCATATAGTTATTATCATTTTATTATTTACTATAGGCAGTTTTCTCGACATTATTAGAGGAATAGATTTTGTTATTTATATAGAAACTAGACATGTCTAATATACAGCTAGTTGGCCAGAGATATTGGTTATATTTAAATTCAGATTTTTTTTATTTGTCTTTCAACCTCCAATTTTACAAGATCCAATTTTAAAATAAATTTTTTTAACATAATATATAATTTTTATAAAATACTAGGAACATCTTTGATGATTTCCTGGTTTGTTGGATAGAATGTATATGTTTAATTTTAGTTAAATCATAAAGATATAACTTCATGTCCTTGATTCCACCAAATTGTCAGGTATTAGTCAGATATTAAACCCTTACTATTTTAAATGTCTGAACTAAGTTATATTTACTGTGCACATACACCTTTCTAATTAAGACATTTCCATAACAGCATAGCGGTATTAAAAACGAAAATATCCGATTCGTCTATGTTCTAAATTTCGCGTTATTGTAACTTCAAATTTTTATTCGTCTTGTAAACTATGCAGATATTAATCGGAACTTTTCTTTAATTGAACATGGATTAATATTCATGACTATCCCAAAGAATTTCATTTAAACAACAAAATGAGGCAAAACGAAATCCGTGTTATTTTTAAAGCTTTATGCTAGTTTGATTTATTTTGTACGTGAATTTTAAAGCGCAATAAAGTCACGTGGCTTTATACAGCCATTAAAAACTTAAATGTTTGGACAATCTGTTTCAAACTGCATGTTTGCTTTCTTGGAAATATAATCTCACTGTCTAACTCCTCATGTAAATTGTGCAAATAATAAGCAGAAACTTTCTTTAGCTTTCGAAAGCTAAATGATTGAATTTAAAATTAAACAATCAAAATTGTTTGAATATCGATGCAACAGCGAAATGAATTGTTTGTCGTGTGTGTATATATATATATATATATATATATATATATATATGTGTGTGTGTGTGTGTGTGTGTGTGTGTGTGTGTGTGTGTGTGTGCGTGCGTGTGTGTGTGTATGTATGATAAGAAATGTTTCGGAATTATTATGGATAAACCCCAACAACTCCTTTGATTTTTAATTAAATTAAATTTAAATTTAAAAAAATGTTCCAGAATGCAAATTCCCTCTTTTCAAAACATATTTCCATTAAATTTGATAACTCTAGATCAAGTGGTGTGTTTGCAGAGCGCCAATACAAGCACACAACACATGCGTTTGTCTTTACTGTTATTATTAGATAATAAGGAAAGCTAAACAACCAGACCTTCAACCCTAAATATTGGTCCGATTTCACCAATTTTTATTTTATATGAAAGCTCATGACCCCTGGATATGTAATCATTGTTGATCTTCGGCTTAAATTTAGCATTTTTACTTAATATAACGTGTGATCCTTGGAGATCATGTTTTGACTATTAATCTCTGATATGCGGTTACAATTATCCAGAAACTGAATTTAATTTTAGACACCTTTTTTTAGTGATTATAATCAAAATTATAATAAAAAAATAACATACCAAGTTTCATATATTTAAGGCATTGTATTTTTGAATTATCGCGTTTAAATATTTGTGGAATTACAGACTGATTTAAAGTCAACCCCTTTATGGATTTGGTTTTAAATTTGATAAGTATCAGCACTTTAGATGTAAAAGTTGTGGACCAAATTTTATCCCTCTAGATAATCTTCATGTTAAATTTTATTCGGATAACCGAACAGATTGATTCTCTGAATGAATTTGACACAAAATTTTACAGAAATTTATAAATTTGGCATAAAAGCTGCATGCCGAATTTCATATGTCTAATTTAAAGCGGTTTTGAATAATTTTTGTAGCAGGCAAAAATGACGTCAAAAAATTGTGTTTTTTGAAATCAGGGGTGTCTAAAACGTATAGGTTCCTCAAAATTTCGAGTTCGATTTTTTTAAAAATTACAATACTTTCACCACATTTTATATTACAATGTTTCTTCTTTGTATACATTCTATATGAAAAAGTAAAAAAGGAATCATTTTCATACACGATGACAATTTGATCATACGTGCAAAATTTGTGAATTTATGAAAGATAATTGTATGCTTAGCTTTACTGTTGCTTCTCTACCTGAAATGGTTGTTTCACCTAGTTCTTATTCTATTTATCTTCAAAGATCTATGTGCGGTAGTTATTATTAAAAGGCATTTATGTTTGTTTTTTAATTGTGAAAATTATAATTCATTGAGCAGCAGGAATTATCATCACAATATATCTCAGTATATCTTCCAATAAAGGTGTTATCTCTTTCTTTCTACAAAATTCTGAACGTTGGGTAAGTCTCTCAGATTTTTATTTTTAGAGTTCCGCGTTTGTGCTTGCAATTTAGTAAAAAAAGAAAAAAACTGATCATGCAGTTTGAGTGAGTCTTTATTGATTGATTGATATCAAAATTTGGGACAGAACTACAATTTGATTATCAAAACGACAGATAAATTCCTTATATTTAAGTTGAAACATTTTTCAGTTACCGTTTTTCAGTTACCGTTTTCAGTTACCGTTTTCAGTTACCGTTTCAGTTACCAGACGGCTAATAATCCCTTCATAGATTTGGTTCAAAATTTTATATGGATCTAAACTTTAGGTATTAAATTTGTGAACCAAATTCCATCTTTCTAGCTTCTTTGTTTTGTAATTATCGCGTACATTTCCATTCGAATAGTCAGACAGATTTCCTGAGGACTGATTTGCTTAAAATTTAATAAAAATCAACAGCTTTGGTTTAAAGACCCCAAACTAAATTTCATCCTTCTTACTCATACATTTGTGAGTTATGGTACTCATAGACAGATAGACAGACATGATTCCAAAAATATGTTATTCGGTCTTAGGAAAGTTTGAAACGTGCGGAATTTCTCAAAATCTTCAATTCGAATTTTAGAAGTTTTCAACACTTCCTTATTGTACTATATACAAGAAGGTAAACAAACAAACAAACAAACAAAACAAATTGTTCTCATTTAAAATATTTCAAAATTTTTCCTTTGTAACCATAACTTTATTGAGCGCACCATTTTGAACATATACTAGAAAATATTTCGATTCAAAATTTCATTCTATTTTCTTGAATAAATAAATTCATATATTGCAAAGTTTTTTTTTTTTTTGATAATTAATCTGTAATTCTCAGACAAAAATTCTCATGTTAAATTGTTGCGCAAATTCTTTGACAACCTATGTTTGTTTGTTTTTTTGTAAAATTTGTAAAAGTTATTTGATTTTGTGTGTTTTGTTGATCCTTAAAGAGCTTTTTATATATAGAATAAAATCTTGTAGAAAATACGGTATAAATATTTATAGGTATTTCATTTCATATATATTTTAATATATAAAATATTTTGATTTTAAAATATGAGACCGTATTTCATTCATTTTTACTTATATCAGCGGAGCATCATTTCAGCGCGCGAAAAATTTCAAGCTGAATAACTGAATTATAACCTTGACTTCTTAAATTTACAATTTCGCAGCTGCAAACAGATATGGTGACAACACCAACATAAAATTATTTATTAGTATCTCAACGCTATTGCAGTTTTCCTTGCAATGTTGCTAAAATAAAATCTATCTGAAACGTAATTGAAATGGCGACAGAATGAGTTAAAGAATTTTTCGAATATAAACATTTACAGAAGAATACCTTGATATTTCTTACTTGTTTTATCTCGAAATTGAAGCTTTGTTATTTAGGTTATTTAAGACATTTTTACAACAAATATGGCAATATTTTATATATATATATATAAATATATAAATATAAAAGACCATTTTAGCAGATCTGTGTCTTACTAAAGGTTTACAAATTAGCTGTGTGACCCTGATTTGAATGGATATCCTGTTCATATTAAACAAAACTTGACTTAAAATAAAACTGATTTATTGGATTAATAATATAGAGAGTGTAAAAGATCATAAAATAATTTTTCTTGAATTTATTTTTTAGAAAAAATAATATTTCATATTTGTTTCATTTCCTACAGACACGTGCCGAAAAATATATTTTTGCAGATTTCATTTCCAAAAAGATTTAATTTATTTTTAATTGGAGCCTTAATCAATGTGATGGCAACACTTTGAAAAAAGCTAATTTTGTCCCTTGAATGCGAAACGTTCTCGTGTAGCTTAAATTTTATTTTTATTTTGTACGAAAAAAATTGTTGAAAAATATAGTTAAAATATTTATTTAAAAATTCATTAAAAATAGAAATTTAATTTTAAGGTTAAAACATTGGTATTATCTAAAATTTAAATTTTTTATCTTTAACTAACTTCATGTAAAAATCTTTTTTATACAGTAATATTTTCGGAAGTTATTGCAAAAACACGCCAAAATTTAGATTAATTTTTAAATAAATAAAATTCTAATTAAAAATTCGAAACAATAACCTTGAGGTGCACATTCCCGGTCTCCAAGGTATACACGTGCCAAATATGGTAGCTGTAAGTTGAATGTTCTTTCCTGTAGAGCGCCAACACACACATACACACATTGAGCTTTATTATAAGTATAGATATATGTAAATACTCAGTGAAAAATATTCGAGATATTTAACAGAATTAAAACTGTTTAAGAATTTTAACTTAAAAGTTTATATAGTACATAATCATATCATATTCAAGTACATAATCATATCATATTGAATGTAACTATTTGTAGAATATCTGAAATATTTCTTACTTGCTTTACCTCAAAACGGAGATCTGGTTATTAAGTTTTTTAAAAAACAACTCAACTTAACGATTTCTGGAAAAAGCAAACGGTAATTTAAGGAAATTTTTTTCTAACTTTTTTTAAATATTAGTTTCATTAAAATTCTTTTCTTACAACGCGTAATTTTCTCACATAAGAAAATTTGTCTTGTTCCATATCAATTTTACTGAATAAAAGAGTCTGATGTTCTGGCCTTTTGGTAATTAGAGAAGTTTATTAAAACCAGTTTACCAGTTTATAAACTGGTTATAAAGTTTTTTAAAAACAACTCAACTTAATAATTTCTCTAAAAAGAAAATGATAATTTAAGGAAATTTTTTCTGAACTTTTTTGTAAATATTAGTTTTATTAAAATACTTTTCATACAGCTGCAAGCGTTATTTTGTCATACAAGCAAATTTGCCTAGTTCCATATCAATTTTACTGAATAAAAGAATCTAATATTCCGGCCTTTCGGCAATTAGAGAAAATTAATTTATGTATTTTGTCGATATCAAATGCTGATGCAACAACATTTGTAGCATTAGTATACCGGGTTTGCACTCTGCCAGTAGACAGCGCATGCGTAGAAAGGGACTTTTTTTGTTTTTTTTTTGTTTGCCACAATTTCATAAGATAGATTCAGTCATTCCAAGCTCGGTTATAAATTGTCGTTTTGGCGTCCCTAAATATTTCTTTTTCACAGAGTATCATATTAAAATGATGGATATTTACACAGAGAAACATGGTAAAATAATAAAAAAAAGCACGTCAACACACTTAAATTTGGAAAACTATTAAAAAATGGCAAATAAAATGAAAAAAACAACAACTTTGCATAAAAAAAAGAACAAAAAATGTGAGAAATAATCTATGATAAGGAATTAATTTTTTCACGCAAAATAAACAAACCCAAATTCTACAAACGCATGCGCAGTAAGAAGAAAATACAATACAGCGGTATGTTGTTGTCCCGTCTCGACAATTACTTGCCATCGACTGAACAGCCTTTCTACGCATGCGCTGCTTTCTTGCCAGCTTATAACTGGCCAAGTGTAAACTCTGCATTAATCATAGCATAATGTTGCCACTCCTAATAAGTTTTATATTTTCTGTTTGTTTTCATTTTAGAGTTTACATTACATCGTATTCCAGTTTGAAATCTGGCTATCCGAACGTTGAATTAAGAGGAATTTTGTTGTATTTATTCTAAGAAAAGGAATTTTTATGTTTCGTTATTAATTTCTTTGATGTCTATCGTTTCGTTATTCATCTCTTTGATGTTTATCGGATCTGTTTTATCAATTTCAATACACTTCAGCTGTAAATACTCTGCTTAATATCTATCATCCGTGTATAAATAGCCTCATGAAACCCTCTCCTTTGTATTGAGCAAAAATTAACTGATTCTAAAACCAAATTAGAGTTCCGAGACGTAACACATAACGAACACAACCATTTAGGAGGAATTTATGAGATATTTCTCTTTTACTTTACCACTTAAGAAGTTTTTTTGGAAATTTTAATCCTTTTCGGCACAAAAATATACATTTCAAAGTGCGGTTGTATTTTGAAATTGAGATTAATTGATTATGATTTGATTAAGAAAAAAAAAAAGCAACCATTTCCAAGCATTCGTTATCGAACTACACCAGACATTCTTAACTTTATATATCGTTCTATCTGAAATATCAATAAAACAGATTCTGATTCAACTATTCTACTAATTATTCATATGTGGAAACAAATTAAACAGAACGCCATTGACGAACACTTGTGTTGCATCATATGCAATTATATTGTAACTACTATTAAAGTATCTGACTACGTTCGGAGGGGATTTAAAAATATTTTAATGTTTATATGATGTTTTTTATTAATATAAGGATAAAATGATGAATAAAAGAAAAAATATTTAAATATATATGCAACTTTTGAAGAGAAGGCATGGTTTGATGCAAATTTTAGCATTTATTTACAAAAACTAGGATTCATATGTGGAAATTATTCATATGTGGAAACAAAAAAAACTGTAACAGTTTTTTATTTTTTAAATAACATTACATTTGTAATATATCTTAGAGTGTAACTAACAATTATCTAAGAATTATATTCAAATATAAATTTTTGTGTTTTATATATGAAATCATCTATGAAATTTTGGAATCTTTTTAAACAATATTTATATTAAACGTTCACAAATCAACTTCTACAGCATTCAAGATCAAATCCTTAGTTGCGCTTACATTGAGTGTAACATAACGAGTACTAATTATAAATTTCCTTAAGATATCTTGATGATTTTTGAGATATGATGATACTCGTGCAGTAGAATTAAGAATAAACTCATTCTTCAGAAAATGCATTTAAAGATTTTAAATACTTACACATAAGAATAACTTACATGTCAATAGTTTGCTAAATTTGGTTTTTAATTGGCTTGGAGACAAAATAAAGATATTGCTGGAAACAGAAGCGTACCTATTTTATGAAACTGTAAAAAAAAAAAAAAGTGAATTTTTAACCAAATTTACGTTTTTAGTCAGGTACCTTACATTTCAAATCAAAACCAAACACATTACTTCGTTACTCTCTTTTTTTTGTTCAGCTATGTCATTTTCAGTAGCATATCGAAGAAATAGTATGTTCTTTGCCCTTGGATTAACCCTTTAAAGGCAATGAATAACAAATAATTTTACATTAAAATTTAATTTTCCACCATTCCTCAGAACCAAAACTCTACGCATTACTTTAACATTTAAAACTTCATTAAATAAACAGAAATACCTATAACGAAGTAAGAACTAAAGTGTAATTACTCATGGTATATTTATTTATTTTTTATTCTTTTTAATGCAATCTCGGAGAGTTTTAGAGCTATCTTACCTGCTAGAAAAGACCATTTATTTTATGTACATATTTTATGATGCCGATATCGGAAAACAAAATGAAACTACAAAAAAAAAAAAAAGAGAGAAAAAAAAAAAAAGATCGTCTGCAGTTAGTTTCGCGCCCAAAAATCCATTTTCCCAGACAAACATATCCGAAATATTTATCGATTAGTTCACCACAGAAATGCTAAATTCCGTGTTTTGAGGTTCAGTTGAAAACTTGCATGTATAATAAAATTTTTTCTTTATTATATCGCATGCCAATAGATGCAAGTAATCGTTAAGGTTTCGTGCATTTTTCATCGAATGTTTTGCTCGGATATATTAAGGAATGTTTAAAGAGGTTTTTGTGATTAAAAACTCATTAACCATTCATGAAAATAGATTTATGAGACGGAAAATTTCATTTACTGAATTGTGATTAAATCTACAGATCTCCCATTTTCTACTAGCAATATAGCATGGTTCTGGTAGCCTCTAGGCATGGCATACTTATATAGCATGGGAGCAGCTGATAATACTTGACTTCTGACAGACGAAAGTATGAAATGGATTGTGAACTGAAAGAATTATTAACTCTATCAATACTGAAAGGCTCGAAACGGCCGTTCAGCGAAACTACGGCAGGAGTTCAAAGTGCCTGGATATCACTGAAAACTTTCTTTTCCCTTCCATTAAGTGTAATTGATTGAACACCCGTGACGCTTGCTTTGTTCGTTAGAGACTCTAGCTCAGAAGAATTTGTAGGAATGGGAGATTTCCGGAAAATTCCCAAAGGATATCGATGGTTATTAAAAGGATACCTTTTAATAACTATCTTATTGGTGGTGTCCTCTTTTTTTTGTATCTAACTTTTAAGAACATTGTCGCCATTCAGGTTTTTGAGAAGGGGGATAAGAAATTTTGCTTATGTCCGAAAAGAGAAATTGAGATATTTCAGTTTTCTAAGGCATCTGAATACGAATGATATTAGGAATGAGAGGATTAAGATTGTAATGAATATGACTGGGCCGAACTAGATGTATTTTTTCTACCTACTTTTATTATTTATATATCTCTAGTTCATGTTATAAAGGAACGGATAGTTAGTAAATTTTGATTATGTTCATCTCTTAATTTACCAAAATAGGCATCATAGAATTCTTAGATCACATTCGCTAACTCGTCTAAATCAGAAATGTATTTATATTTTTATGATCAATCCTATCAATCCTTTGTGGTTGTATTGAGTTCATATCATGCTGATTGGGTTTATAACTTTCTAATATTCTCATTTTTTTATTTAATGATACCTTATTCATTTTTAACTGATTCGCTTCACTAAAAGAATGTGACTGTGAGGATAACTATCAAAAATGTTTTTGTAAGAACCGTTATCACTTTCTGTTTCAAAGTCTTTTAAAATCCCTGTAACGAGATGATTCTTGTAAGCGACTGAAATTATTTAGAAACTAAGAGACAATGGAAATTCTTTTTTATTTTCTAGTATATGTAGTATAAAGTATAACAATCATTAAAAAATTCGTACTCGAGATTTTGATGATTCTCCACGCTTTAGCGCCCCCCCCCCCCCGAGTTCGAAAAACTCATTTTTGGAAAATGTCCGCTTGTATTTTGGTACACGGTAAAATTAGTATACAGTCTTAAAACTAACCTTTGCAGATTTCTATTAAAGTTTAAGCAAATTATGTTCAGAGGAAGTCTGTTTGTCCTGCTGTTCGAATACAATTTAACATGATAATTTCAAAACGAAGAGAGCTAAATTGATAAAATTCGATGCACAATTTAGTGCATAGAATGCACAGTTTAGTGCGCAGTTTTTAACATCCATAGTTTAGACACCTATCAAAGTTTGAGACAAATCCAACAAAGGATTGACCGTTTGTTGGTTTGTACTTTTAGAAGCATACAAATGCGATAGCTCAAAGATTCAATGAATTAAATATATCAAATATGGTATGTGATTGTATGACTACAAGTATAGTTTTGTGACAAATTTTTGTTTTAGTCAATTGGGTAAAACGCGTCTAAAACGCGTCCAAGTTCGATTTTCGGATACTATCAACCGCATGCCAGGGATTAATCGCCGAATAACTCGCCAAGGAAAGCACGATAGATTTAGTAAAAATGTTCAATTCTTCCCAGTGATTAATATTTAATTTGAATTAAGGTTAACGTTCTGGTTCCTTAAATTGGAGTTTTTTTTTGTGGATTTTTCACCAAATATAATCCTGGCAATTTTTAATTACAACTCTAAAAGCCATTTGTTAAAATAGCTTGAAACCATCCAAAATGGCGGACATTTGGCTAAATGTGGGAAAGTTGTCACTATTTTGTCGTGTTTGGCGAGAAACTGAACACTAATCTAAAATCTTACTAAAGCTTATTCCCAAGCTAGGTCATATTAATGTTTCACACCAACACATTTTGCTAAAGTACATAAATTCAAATAAAATTAAGGATGTCAAAAAAATAACGTTGACAAAATCCATATGTTCAATAAGTGTGTCCGTATATTCAAATCCATATATTCAAATATTTGGTTCTTATTAATTAATGAGGAAAGAGCCAAAACTCGCCAAATGCATCACGAAAACTAAATTGGTATTGCAGCCCTATGAGCTTGCTTTTAACTTATTGCCGGGTTTATACTCGTCCAGTTAGAAGACGGCCAGTAGGCAGAAAAGGACTGATGTATGTTTGCCACAATATCATAAGATAGATTCAGGTATTCCATGCTTGGCTATAAATTGTCATTTAAACATCCCTGAATTGTTCACTGCGTGTCGTATTAAAATGATGGATATTTACTTCAGACGTTTCTCGAAACGACGTTTCAGACGAAAAATACTTCAGACGTTTCTCAATGAATCTCTATGGCATATCTCTCTCTGAATCTCTATGAATTTTTCAAAAAATGTTGTAGATAATGATCTGAAATTTTTACTAGTTATTCCCTTCAATATAAAGCATGTTTAAGTAGAATTTTAAAAGTTTGAAATGAAAAAAAAAAAATTAATGTATTCATTTTTTTCCAAATTAACACTTTTTAAAATGTAAGACTGATCTGATTAAGTTATATCAGTATTATCAATTACGCAATACGCTTTGTAATTCATTTTATAAATAATTTTAATGTTCATAATTTTTCAAAATAAATCTTTCCTCTCGGATTAATAGTTTTTTAATTGAACGCAGAAGCCCAGAGGACTCTCCCTCTCACTTTCATTCTTATTAACATATCCAATGAAAGTTTAAAAAAACCATTTTGAGTAGTAAATTCAACACTTTAAACCAATAAAATTGCTTTTAAATAATAAAATTCAACAGTTTAAACCAATAAAATTGCTGTTAAATAATGAAATTCAACATTTTAAACCAATAAAATTGCTGTTACATAATAAAATTCCACACTTTACACCAATAAAATTGCTGTATTTTTCATGCCAAAGTACAATTCGATTGGATTTTATGGTAATCATACTCGTTAGTAAAATGTAATCACCTAAGCATTGATTTTCAGAAAATGATAACAAAAATTAAATACACTAATGTCGTGAATTAGAATCTTTTAGAGATGTGATTTTTAAAACTCGATTCAATTTTAAATGCAGGAATTCATTTTTGAGTTTGAACAAATCTAACCCAAAATATTCAATTTAAACTTTATCGACAAAAAATAATTCAGCAATCCAACTTCTATCAGGTTATGCATTGCAATTCGCTATATGAAACTGTACTCACATAAACCGCTTGCAATGGAAAACAGAAGCGATTTCATTATTTTCCAAACAAACTTATGATTTTGAAATAAGGTAATTTGAGACAAAACAAAAATTGGCATTTGTTCTGTAACATTTTTAAAAAATGACTGTACATAAAAATTTGAATTTTAAAAGTTTTTTTTTAAATGGCATAACTCTCCAAATGCTTTCAAACGCAAATATTTTTATGTTTACAGTAAACATTTTGAAGGAATAAGGAAAAAAAAAAACATAAAAAAAGTGAACTAAAATGTTTATAATTTGCTCTTAGATTTTATCATGTGCTTGGTGCAGTATAGCCAAATAAGTCACTTGTGCCAATAAGCATCACAAAATATTTCAAGCAACAAGTGGACTAAAACGATTTTAATTTAAATTAACCGATGAAATTTGAAATAAAAGAGAGGGATTTAATACATAGAATAATCGATTTTTTTTCTAATTAATTTTGTTCAAATAAAAATTATTTATTTTTTATTAGCCATCTTCAACGACCATCTAATTTGCCGGGAATGTTAGTTATGCTTAGTTTCAATTAATACTCAAAGACAAACAACATATTTTAAGCTCAAAAAAATTAAAAAAAAAAAAAAAAAAAAAAAAAAAATCATTATCTGTTGTGTTTGTTTTGTATGTGGACATTCCTAATGGGCTCGAGTCCAAAAACTTCATAAAAGTTCATTTTCAGTCACTCATAATCCACTTTATAATTGCACTTGTCTTTTGCTGTAATATAATTCTACTATCTGATTTCTCACATAAACAAACATTTTACTTGCTTGTGTACAGCATATAGAGAAATATTGTAACCGTCAAAAAATTTGAACTCGAGAGTTTGACAGTTCTCCAAATTTGAAGCCTCTCTAAATTCGAAAATCCCATTTTTTCATTATTTTTATCTGTTTGTTCGTCCGCCTATTTATATGTAAGTATAATAACTCAAAAACACAGCAGGTAGAATTTTTTTAAAAAATGATGTTTACATCGAATGTGTGCTTTTCTGTCAAATTTTGAACGAAATTCATTCAAAGGAAGTTTGTTTGTCTGATTGTTCAAATACAAATAGATTCGATAACATCAAAATATGAAAAGTTAGATGAATAAAATTTGTTACTATCTAAAATGTCGTTTTAGTTTTTTTAAAAATCCAATTTTGACCTAAATCTGTCAAAGAGTTGGCCGTCTGTGTCAATCTATATTTTCTCATGCATATAAAAGCAATAACTCATAAACACAATGACTAAAATCAATGACATTCAGTATGTGATCTTGTGACTACAACTGTAGTTCCGTTAAAATTACGCTTACAATCGGTAGGAAAGAAGGCGTCCAAAATACATATCAGCAATATAAGTTTAATAAAAATGTCGGATTCAGACCAACGATCCCTATTTTGTAACTAATACAATGCAAGGCTTTCGCAGCTTTAAACAAGCTGTACAACTTTATGTAGGGTGGTGGTTGGAGGTAGAGATAAGACCTTTAGTGGAGAGTATGCTGAAAAATTTCGGGTGGCACATCTACCGGTTCTAGCTTATCCATCAATAATTAAAGAAATTAAATATTTAATGATAAAACAATGAAAACGTTTTGAATTTCATCAAACGACTAATCTTCATTTAAATATTGAAGATTAGTCAAAAATATAATTTCAAAAAAAGAATTAAAATTAAAAACGAAATTGCTAAACTCCAGAAGTAAATTAATTCCAGTAAAAAGATAATCGTTGAAAAACATTGGTTTTTATACCATTTAAATCTTAAAATGGTATAAAAACTAGTGTTTTGCGACGATATTTTCGGAATAAGTATCTTGAAAAAACATCAAATCTTGCTTCATTTTCAATTAATTCAAAATTTTAATTATTATTTCGTAAAAATTACTCCGATTTTTTCTGATTTTTGAGTCATCTGCCAGTTTGGTAGCTCAAGGTCATATGATCTGATACGCAGAGGGCTAATGCACCAGAGAAATATATTACACTTTCTTCGTTACTATTAATAGAGACATACACTAAATATGAAGCATTCGGTTTTTGTTTCAAGGTCCAACAATCCAGTCTAATCCAGTAAATCCAAATCAATCAATCCAGTCTAATAATCCAGTTGGTCCCTCCATGGTCGGTCTATATCTTACTGAGATATAAACAACAAGTAATGATAAAGATGTTTTAATTTTACATGGATTTCCGGCCAGTGTTAAGCGAATAATTATTCCATCAACGCATCAATTCATTTACAATCGGCAAGCTGAAAAAATGTTTTCAATTTCCGAGCTGTGGCGCACTGGGCAGCAGCGTACCAGGAAGCTGGAATCGCTTCGCCTTGTTTCCGGAAAAAGAGGTCCATGCAGATGTCCTTCAATTAATTCATTGCGTAAATGAGAAACTTTGTTGAATCAGGCCAAGATTTCTTAAGGAAAAACTCATTTGAATTCTTCCAATTTGTGGAATTCAACCTACTTACATAGTTAAAAAGCAGACCATCGTTCGTCTTCCGCGTGACAACAGGCGTCCAGCTAATTACTTATTCCACACCTAGGTTTGTATCAACTAAATAAAATAGTAAGTGCTTTGATATGGCATGGAACAGGTTTTATATCGTTTTATGAAGTCTAGACGATTGCTGTGTAGTCGTCAGAAGAAAAAAAATCGTTATTTTGATTTTGATGAATCTCCATCTTTCAGACTATTCAAAATTCTATAAAAAATAAATAACATATATTTTTTTTATATCAGTCTATCTGTCTGCAAACAGACTTGATTTGATTTGATAGAGTTTACTTTCTTTCCTTTTCACAGTATTATATTCCAAAAATGATCTTTTGCATTTCTTGGACACCTAGATTGATTCGTGATTCTGGATAAGTATATTAAGATTTAAAGTCACAGTTAATCATAATAAGTGGACAGTTTCTTCTTCTTCTTGCGTTTAGCCGGCCACCCCGCCACCACTGAAAGTAGCAGTATCGACAGGATTTGTTGTGGCCGACTGCTATCTTGAGCATTGTCCATCCTTGCATTGACCGATTTGTCAAACTGACATTCTCTTCTAGGTAACTGACCACAAAGTGGTCAATTACTGTCCTTCTTCCTTATCTTCCTATAAAACAATAAACAGGTCATAACTAAGAGAAATATTCGGGAAATCCAAAATATCTCTTCAAATTCCTGTTTCACAACAACAGAAGACTGAATACTTTCAAACTCTCAAACATTTGTTAAAAAACTGACAATTTTTGACATCATGTCCTTCAGAGTTTTAAGATTACCCGGTACCATCAGTACTGCACTTAAGTCATTATTTTCCAATTTTCAGATTTTTCCTTATCTCCGAGATTTTAATACATTCCTTTAAATAGTGGTAAACAGTACCGATTCCTCCACAAATGCATTTATTTTGCTGTATTCTTCCAAATCTTTGGATATATGCAGGAAATCTCCCATGTCCTGATATAATTTGAATTATCAGTTGATGGTATCTTCTTATTTTTATTTCTGGATTAGGAATAAAATCGAAAGTTACTCTTCCGTTTTTTGGACATATACCATCTGTCAAACCATTGCAGCTTTATTTCTTCTCTAAATTCCCATTTTAAGACACCATTTGATTTGGGGACAACCATATCAACACCCTCTTTCTGTGCCGCCAACTTTCATATTGATCCGCCTTTTCATTACCATATATCCCAATATGGGCCTTAACCCAATTCAACTCTATCCACTTGTTAGTTCTTACACTTTTTATCTTTTCTTTTATCGTCCATATTTCCTTATTACAATTGTGAGATGATTGTATGGCTTGTAGGACTGACAGAGAATCTAAAAAAAAATTGAGCACTTCTGTTCCTTTCACAATATTCAATGATCATCTTTATAGCTTGCGCTTCTGCCTGGAAACTTGTGGCATGGTTCGATAATTTCACAAGACTTTTATCGATCTCTTTTCCATAGTAGTATACTACTATTGCAGCTCCTACTTTATTTTCATCGTTTGAACCATCTGTAAAAATTTCTATTCCATCCATATCTGGGATTTTAATTTGAAAACCGTGAATAAACCATTCTGCAGGATGTCGTTCGAACCTGTCAAAATACATCTCATAATCTTTTTTGCTGAAGCATTTGATTCCTATTTTAACTTTATTACTAGCAGTTCTTATTTGAAATTTAATGATTATTTCCATTGCTCTGAGGTCCATTGGCAAAATTCCCGTTATCACTTGAAGAGCTTCTGTAGAAATGGTTCTATAAGCCCCGGACATAATGATGAGAGGGCGCCGTTGGATTGAATTTAATTATTTTCTTTAAGATTTAGCCTATGTCCCCATGCTCCGTGCCCGAAAAGAACAAATGACTCAATGGCCCCAGTGTAGATTCTTCTTAGATGGTATTTCCTTTTTCTATAAAATTTATCCGCAACTGTCACTAGTTTATATGTTAATATATCCACTTTTTTCTTGACCTTACTTACTAAAATACGACGTAAATGTTAATTTACTGTCTCATGTAACTCCCAAATATTTTATTTGATTTGACACATTTATATTGTTATTGCCCATTTTTATGTTAGGCGGATCTATTAATTTTAAACTTTCTCCAAATATGATAGGCATTTGAATTGTTTTCCTTTCATTAAACTCAAGTTTATGTATTTTGGCCCATTTTATTAGCCTATAAATTATTTGTTTTCCTTTAATTTCCAGTTCATCTTTTGTTCTTCCCGATATTATTAGTAGCAAATCATCGGCATACGCCTGTATTAAGCAGTTCACTGGAAGATTGATTTTAAATGCAGAATTCATAACCAAGTTTCAGAATAATGGCCCTCTGCATGAGCCCTGTGGCACTCCTCAATCCATTATAAATTCCCAATTATTCTCTCCATCCTGGTTAATACATTTTATTTCATTTAAGTAATCTTTAATCACTTCAAAAAGATTGTTCGGGCAATTCATTTCTATAAGGGTATATAAAAAGCTTTTCCTACATACTGAATCAAATGCTCCAGCTACATCCAAAGATATAACTGTTGTTTTTAAGTTTTGATTCATCGCACCTTTTATTTTACTCCATAGTGCATTTTGGGCTGTTTCACAAGAGTGGTTAGTAAGTGGACAGCAAGAGGCATAATGAAATGGATCGCCCTCTTCCTCGTAATCACAATGCTCAGAATAAAAAAATTTATATCCTGTCTGTATCTAAGGAAAGCAATTATAATTCATTCTAGATGACCTAAGCTATGCTTCTTCGTTTGATCATTGGCATTTCTTGGGCTATTTAAACCACAGAGTAGAACGGGGAATTTTATATAAGTTGTCTTTTAGAATGGTACAGGGAAACTGAAAGCATCAGTATTCTATTAAAATATGAAGAGCCGATATCGGTTATTTTCTTACAGCAGAGCATTGTGGAAACTTCGCCAGTGGGGAGCCTGTTCATCATTATATATGCAAGCAAAATAACTACTTAAAAACGCACAAGCAACATTTCTACGTGATAACATTCTTCCAAAATTTCTTATAGATCTATAATTCTTTTCGAATTACCACGTTCAATCAGTAGGAGTGGTTTCTCCCAAACTTCCTCCCATACTCTAATAAACTTCTCATGCCAGAAAACGGCTTGCATGGCATTGGCGTACAATAGTTACGAAATGTTAACTCTTGGCGTGAGTTTAGCATTGTTACTGAATTTGTTGCGTTATCCTTTACGAGTTATTTGGTGATTAATCTATGGCATCCGAAAATCGAATTTTTGCTTTAGATACGTTTCTCAACCAACTGTAACAAACATTTGACACAAAACGCACTTGCAGTCACAAAATCCCATGCAAAATTTGATATATTTAAGTTATTGAGATTTTGAATTATTGCGTTAACATGCTTCTGAAAGTACAGACCGGCAGACTGTCAACCTTAATTTTTTTTGCTCAAAATTTGACAGGCGTCTACATTATAGATTTTAAATCTGTGTACCGAGTTTTATCCATCTCATTCTCTTCGTTTTGTATTATATTCGAAGAGCCGGACGGACGACCTTCCTCTGCAAATTTGATATAAGTTTTACCTGTGCAACTCAAAGCAGTTTTGAGTTATATTTGTCATAGACAGACAGACAAACGAATATTATCCAAAAATATGTTTTTGTAAAATGTCCTGAAGTGGAGATTCAACAACTCGAGATTTGACAACTCGAGATTTTGAAGGTCAAAATCTCGAGTTCGAATTTTTTGTCGATTACTATACTTTCTCTATACTACGTATACGAGAAAGTAAAAATTGATCGACGGTCGTAACTACAGTAACGAATTTTTTCCCCCGAGTGCAGGAAGGTCTGAAACTTGGAGGTTTATTAAAATTTCGAGATCAAACGATTTGATGGTCACGATACTTTGCTTTGCATTTCGATTGCAAGAAAGAAAAAAAAATCATATTTCAATTATCATTATTGCGCTTGAATATTAATGAATTACTAGCCGTTTGCAGCGACAAAACTGTTCCCCCACCTTATAAGTAACATTAATTTAAGATCATTAAATAATATTAATGAACCACATCTTACCACACCAAATGATACTATACTATTTAAAAACAAAATGCTCTTTTAAATAATACCAAGAAGAAAAAAAATGCATAGAGTATTCTAAATGGTTTGTCATGTTTGCAAAATGGTGGAATTAAATGGCTTGCAAAATTGGTGAAATTTGTCTAATTTTTGAGGTGCGGATTGTGTCAAGGTTTTATTTTGTGATATGTGTCTAGGATGATGACCTTTCATATGAAGTAGTACATTGGCTTGAATTGAGCAACTTCCTTGTACACTTTTCCTTAGAGAATGCACAGTGAAGATTGTTTTTGAGATTTCTGTCAAAAATCGGGGTAGGGTGGGAATATAAAACAAGCAACATATCTAGGAATCTTTAGCTATCATATGAAATAAAAATTTGCAAAATCTGATCATTGGTTGAGGCAGTCAGGCTGATTCCTTAATTTTTCTATTTATTTTAAACCAGTCGCCTCGGGCGATCAGCTTGTTTGCCAGGAATATTTCGAGATAAATCATGTAAATATAATTTCATGTCCATGATTCCGCCAAATTGTTTGTTATTAACATCACTTTATTTTAATTATTCTATTTAAGCTCTTTTTAATGTGCACATGAACTTTTCTAATGGAGACAGTCCAATAATATCATAATGCTATTACACACGCAAATATTCGATATAAGTATCGTCTAAATTCCACAATGCTGTAAATTCACTTTTCTATCTGTTTTGTAAACTGCACAGATATTAAACAGAATCTTTGCTTATCTCTCGACAATGGATGAAAATCATGCGATTAAATATTTAGTGAAGCAAAAAAAAAAAAAAAGAGGTCAGAATTCCAGAATTATAATGTTATTATTGGAATCGATTGTTGGAAGTTAAGCATGCAAAAAATGTTTTTAAACAATTGTCATTATTTAGCAAAAAATTTTAATTAATCAAAATTATAATTATAATTTTTTTTAAATCTCTCCGAGCTGCACATTCTTATTTACCAAGGTATATATGCTTCAAATCTAGAAACTGTAAGTCAAACGGTCTGGCCTGAAGAACATCGTCACACACACAAACACACGAACACACATTTATCTTCAGTATCAGAAGAGATTTTTGAATTATATGAATGCCTGAATTTCATGCTTTTTGATAATTTAGGCTCGACTATTATGTGAAAACTGTAAATTAAATAGTCAATCTAAATATATATTTTTACCAAAAAGGAATAAATATGTTTATTGAGATATTACGAAATTTTTTCACATGGATTTCCCTGACTAATAATTAAAGAATAAAAAATAAAACTATTAAGAATAAATTATTAAGAATAAAAAAAGAATTAAAGAATAAAAAATTGAAATTATTTTGCGAACTGCAGCGTTTCTTAACTAGTTTCACTGACAATATTAATCTTTATATGCAGCCAAATAATTTCAATCAGGGCCAGTTAATAAAATAAACAAAATAGACAATTACTTT
>JAPMOR010087396.1:6446-25314 GCA_026543865.1 Argiope aurantia
ATATATATATATATATATATATATATATATATATAATAAAAAGTAAACAGTAAAAATGAAAGTACAAGAGAAAATAAGGAAAGTGTATAATAAATATAAAAACCATAAGAAAATAGAAAAGGAAGAAAAAAGAAGAAGAAAATGCATGCTAAGCTAATTGGTGGAAATAAAGCATAAATCATAAGTAAAAATGAAAACATAATTTAACCAGAGTGTGAAACAATTCAATCGACGCATTAATTGCTCATCAGTAAAGGGAATTAATGTGGTCTGCAAAAGGAATAACAATTTCTGCCAACAATATCGAACAATTAAGAGAAAATATGCTGTTTTCACCCCAAAGTTGTAGAAGGCCCTGTCGAAAAATGGAAAAGTGTTGCAAACCTGAGATACAAAATATACAATACAACATAAAAGTGCCAATTAATCAAAAGTAATCAACCGAAATAAATCAAAAGTGGAAACTTACCGAAGATAACAAAATTACGAAAAGGAAAACGATTGAGACATAAAATTTTCAATGCTAGCCCAAAATGATGATATTCAAGAAATAACATGTAATAAGATTTTGAGGCGCATTTGTGATGGTTGCTTGTTAAGGACTAAGTATTGAGTATGTGTATTGAGTATGCGTATAAGTATTGAGTATGTGGGTTCAGTTAGGAGTGGAAAAATTATGCATGAAATGAAAAAAGTGTAAAATGGAAAGAATAAAAAAAGTGTTAAATTAATATTGGCAGGAATAACTATGAAGGAAAAGAAGTTATTTTTAATTTAAATATGGCTGAAAAATTTATGAAAGAAGAGTACCTTAAACTGGCTACTCTAAACCGCCGGAAGGCATACGGAAAAATCTGAATGGCCGGATCGTCGCAACAGCAACATTGGCGGGAACTATGGTGGAATCCTAAGGGCCATAAACGGCCACGGTACAATCCTTTCCTTGGGTAGTATATCCCGCCATCGATTTAAGGAACCAGAACTCCCCACCCCCCGTTTTGTGTACCCACCAGGCTAACGAGAATCAACCACCATGTCGGAAGCTTCTTATCCTTAATTACGAGGTGCTCACGTGGGACATGGAAGAAGAGTCTAAATATTTGGGACACTTAAATTTTGGCAAAGATGTATTCTTGGGGGTTAATTTCGGATCTTGCTTATTAAGGTATAGCAGGGTTCTATATTTAGGGCTTGATTTGATTTTCGACCGATATTTTTTTCTTTTTTGCATTTTTTATTAATATGGCAAAAATTATGTCAACTAACGTGTGATTTAAACTAGTGTTTTTGAAAGTTTTGTAGGGAATAATATAATTCTAAAAATTATATCTATTAACGCTAAATTTGAGTTTGTAACTCTAACTATATGTATAAATTTTTCGCTTCTATCTTTAGTCATTTGATTTTAAATCTGATTTCTGGCCTGTTGTTCTAAACATGTCACTCATTGCGTATGATTTCAACAAAGAGCTTTCAAATCATCATACTTTTTTAAAAATAATATTTAGCTTGCGAAAAGAATTGTTTAATAAAGAAGATGAATTTTTTGTTTTAATAAAAATCTCCGTCTCTCTCTTTCTCTCTCTCACACACACATATAATGGTAAAAATTATTCACGGATCGAGAATTTGTATCAGTTTTTTTTTATCATTTTAATTATTATTTTTTTATATATTTTGAAGAATATATTCCAAACACTTTAACAGTAAATTTAATTTTATATCAAACACTATCAAATGTTAAGTCAAAAATAAATACTAAATTTTAAATGAAGTACCATATTAAATTCATGTTTATATCATAGATCCATTTGAAATTCCATTCAAAAAAATTTTGATCTCAATCTTCGTACTAGAAGAAAAGAATTTCATGAATTGTATTTTGATATTTTTATAATATTTGAAAGGTAATAAAATTGTATGAAAAATGCTCGCTGAAAGTTATGAGTTTGTAACGTCATTTTCAATCAGCTTCGCTTCAAAAGATTTCTATAAATGGCATTAATATTTCAAATCCAGGTCGACCAACAAAGGACTTTCTTTAAAAAAAATAAGGAGAAGATAAACTTGAAAGGAAATTTTGGAACATAAGAGATGCATAAATTTTAAACACAATCTTGTTGCCGAGGAATGATCGAGAATATTTTAAAATTTACTGAAACAGAGAGCAAACAAAGGCTGACATAATAGAATTGATGCAGTATATTTTCTCTCTGCTGTTCAATATATTTCTCAAATATAAAATATTTAAAAACAATGCTTTCTTTCTGGGCCTCTCCATGGTTTGGCTTTATATTTGACGAGCAAGCATTTTAGAAGGATGCTTTGTTATTCATTGGTCTTTTAGAGAAAATTAAGAGTAACTTTATAATTTAGATTTTTTCAAATAAATTCAGAAATAATGTAAAATACAATTTTAAAAATATGATAGGATAATATCAGTTAAAAGAATTACAACAACGAGTGTAAGTTTTTCATTTCATAGAAGGATTCCTTTTCACTTTCTAAATAATTTAGGAGCCTGCTTTTAGCATTATGTCATTTTAAAAATTGAAGGCATAAAAATTAAATATTAATAAGTTTTTTCCAACACATTTCAACACAAAGATAGTAAAACAAACACGTGATATAAATATTCGTTTTTCTGTGCAAGACTCGTGCTTTGTTGCTTGCTTTATTTTCTTTTGTCTCTTATTTGTTTACTTTTTGAAGGAAAAATGTAGTATTAGATGTTGATGAATTACTAACAAAAATTATCCGAATTCTTCAAATGGTCAATTAAGAGCATGTAACCGAAAGACCCAGATGCACTCGTAGATTTTTTTTTTAAATTTTCATGCGTCTCCTTGATGTTGATTCCTTTCGACGAAATGCAACTAATCCTTTCATGTGAAGTTTTAGTCATTTTAGTCATTTGTGACGGATTTTATTTGTGACGGACAGTTATAGTACTCACATAAAGAGGGTATACAGACCCCTTAGATATATAATATTATTATTCCCTTTGTATAAATTCGAGGAATTTTCTGCGAGGAATCCAATTTCTTACACTTCATATTAAAGTTGATCATTTTATTCAAAGGTGACACAAAGCTTACATGGTCCTGTTAGGAATGTGGAGATTGCTAGATTTTGGAACGTTGGGAAGTACAATTGTTTTGCTTCTTAAAGTAGTGCAAATACTAGAATTGTTATTCAATATTATTATTAGTATGTTATTATAAATATTATTCGAATCGAATCAACTATCAGATAATGACATTACACAACACTTTGAAATGGCTTTCATGTTTAAAGTTTTAAATACATAAAATAGAATAAAATATCTTATGCAAATGGAATGACTTCAATGAGATTTATCACCCAAGATACCGAGATAAGTTTAATCTGACAATTTTAATGTCACTAAGTTTCGTCAATTCAAAGCATTTAATTGTCTTCAGGCGTTTAGTTTGATTTTTTCGCTATGAAGTGACAAGTTAATATTTATGAAATTTGTATTTTATTCTCTATATTTCTATAAATTTTTTGAATATTTTTATTTTTGATAATATCAGAAAGATGAAATGCTTTTGTGAAATATATTCCAGAAAGGTTCATAAAAACGTTTAGAATGTTTTAGAATTAGACAAAACGCGAATTCTATCTAAGTAAAATGCACCTACATACTCACTTCTTTGAAAAATGATAGCAAATTACCATTAGTATTTAACTGAAAAATGCATAAATTTTTGAATTGAAATATTCATATCAAGCATTTAACAACTTAAAAAAATTTAATCATGATAAATTTTGGATTCCTCAAAAAAATGACCTATATTTTAAATTTTAAAAAAATATGAACATAATTTCAGATACCGTTATAAGAAATTTAACGGATGAAATCAGAAAATCTCTTTATCTCCTTTTCAAAATATCGTTAGTTAAATTTGAAAGTTCCTTTCCAAAAGATCTCTAGACTCAAAACAAAGTCTGAAGGACAAATTAGTTAAATATTCAATAGAATAATTAGAACTCCACAAATTGGGAATTAACTGAATCTAATTATTTCCAAGTCGGAAGTAGACTGGACTTTTTTTTGTTGAAACTGCATGTGTTACCGCTCACCGAGATAATATTTAGGGACAAATTGCTGACTGAGAAATATTTTTTGATGAAACATAATAGTTTGTGAACCTAACGAAACTGTAATTAAATAGCTGAGACATTTATGTAGTCTACGAATTCCCTACATGATCTTGACATTCGAACGAACATCCTTTTTCAAGTTCTAATTAGGTAGCTCAGACATTTATATGGTATACGAATTTCCTACATGTCTTTGGTATTCAAACGAATATCCTTTATCAAGTTGAAAAAAATACAAGTTAAGCAAATCATTTTGAATCTCAAATATTGTTGATTCTGTAAGAAAAACTGAACAAAGCTTATTCCCCTCATTAATTCTATTAAGATAGTTAAACAAATCTCAATCTCCTCATTGATTTTATTTGGAAAGTTAAATAAAAAAGATTATTTAGCATATTTATAGCCTATTTACTATTTGGTTGTGTTAGTTATCTTCCTTTGTTTGAAAACTACCGGAAAAAATTGTATATTTAATTGTCTTCCTCGTATTAAATCATAACCTTTAGAAATAACATTTGAAAAAACTTTAATGTATCTTTCCATGCAATCTCAAGAGCCTTTTCTGAACAAAAACTTCTTGCCTTGCTTTAGAAGATTTAAAACAGATCAGTATCTCATACCGCCACAATTTATCAATTTTTATTTTATATTTATCCTCTCCTTCTGTATCTCTGCACGATCTTCTGCGAACTATCTTCTCTTTCCACTTCAAAACATTCTTATGCTTGTTGAGATGAAGCTGCAACTCGTTTGAAAAAGCTCTCTGATAACGCAAACAATCGCCTTTTAGTTTCACAAAAAGCACTTCTTCTGTTGCAACTTCATAGCGGTTGAGCAGTAGAAGAGCTGGAGCAGCGGAAACAAGTATGGCCAGGCAATTAGACACAGAGAAATTTGTTGGATCACTGATGGCGAGGAAGCCCGGGAAGGAGCAACTGAAGCATGCTTCATTAAATGCATTGAGAGATTCATCCCCATTGCTTTCAGCATATTTATCGAATAACCCATTAGCCTAAATTGTGTCAAAGCTGCCTCTGCACGGAAGGACCCTTTGTTTGAAATTTATCTTCAAATTATTCAACTTAACGTTCTCTCTTATGGGTACTAACTGCTTCTGTAAATCAGATAAATGCACCTCCTCAGTGACAAGCGATTTTAATGTGAAATGATATCGAATTATAATATCTCTCTGATGTTGCTTCTGGAAACCTTGCGTTTGAGGATGTTTATATCGTCGATCGTTATTGGTATATTGGCCTAGAGATGGAAACGTGAGGGAATGAAATTTACTGCTTACATGCTGCATTATTGCTAAGTTTAGTTCTTGTGTACAAATTGCTATGATTCCTCTGGTTAACATGAAATCTGCATTTATAGGCAAGCAGTAAATGATTTCCCAGATGAAAATTTGCCTGAGAATCTAAGTGAAATTCTCAACTTTTTATTATTTTTGATAAAATATACAAATTTATAGCTCAAAATGATACTCTGTAAGTCATATATCAAAAAGTATTTTAGATCTTTAACTGAAAACTTCTTGTACGCTCTTCAAAAGTACCGAAGTCATCAATATCCGTTTGGAAAGTAATATTCGAAATAAGCATTATTTCTTCAGTCGAAGGACATTAGTTGGAATAATGACAGGTTGCAGCCTTAAATAATTGTTTTTCTGAAAATATTACTATTTATTTGAAATTTTTGATAAAGATCTTATTTTTCAATCTTTTAAAATCTCTGATTTGACAGATTGCAAACTTCATTTGTATGCAATTCCGAACCCCTAATATGTTCTCTTTTATATACATTACAATTTAATAGAATAGATTTAATACACCTTTTAGCAAAGATTATTAACATGTTCAATAATTTACAACAAAAACAAGAACCATCCGTTTGTCAGATAATTTTTCAATAATTGCTTTTTGTTTTAATAATAGATGTAGAGCCGCTGATTTTTGTTATAATGCAATGCTTCTTTTTTTCATTTACCAGCATTTTCAAAGGAATTTAAGGATAAAAAAGGTTTTATGGTGGATAGCCTATAGTGAATATATTTAATATAAACCCATTTTAACAATAAGTTAATAGGAGTAAAAAGTTAAAATTAAAGCAGAAGACAGTAATAAATATAAAAAATATTTAGATAATATAAAAAGTAATGAAACATAGCTAGAAAGATGAATTTAAAACTAAAACTCTTAATACATGATGAATCATTTATCTTATTCCAATTAATCACAAATCGAAATATTATTTAAATGAACAAATAACTGAATTTATGGGATTTATACCATTATAAAACTCTTCGCTGTATGAAAATAAAAATAAAAATTGAAATTTACTGAATCACAATCTCAAATACTGAATCTTTTAGATAAATATTTCAAATTTTTCAAATGATCGTTAAACTATTCATAAATGATTCATTTAAACATAAACTAAAATCTATTATAACCTTTGATAAGCGCTAAAATATATCATAGACGTCTTTCAGAAGTTTGACACTAGACATTATAGACATCTTTCGGAAGTTTAAATTAATCTTACGAATAGCATTTTGTCTGGTGACTATGAACCGTCTATGCTTGATTATAAAAACATATTTCACTGTCGTAATTCTCTAATCTGGTTGAGTAGAATATTACTCTAAATTTGTCAATGCATTTAAAATAAGTATTTTCGCTCTATCGACTCAGGATGGGATCTGAAATTCGTACTTTGATATGCACCGTTTCATCATAGTACCTAAGGGGACTTGAGCAAATACTAATTAACCCTACAAATATGCATATCTACCTATTACTGTAGATGTAGGTTCACTCTATGTTTCCTAGACAGGGACGTATGACAGCAGTATAAACTATGGCAACATTCTAAAGTGAATCATTTTGACATTTAGTGAAATGAATATTACACGTTGGTAATTTGAGTTGAATCGATATGTGCTATATGCATACAAGGCAGTTGCAAACAGTTAGCATAACCTTAAATTAAATGCTGATTGGATGGGAAGGTATGACGTAGCTTTAACCAATTTCTGAGTCCCTATATCATCCAATCATTGCTTAAGAAATTCCGAATCTTGCATTGCATTTTGTTATCTAATCAGGAAGTTTTAGTCACATTAAAGAGGTCTGATTACCAAGTTTTAAGACGCATAATTTAAGCATGCATTTAAATCTTGTACAAGACATACTTTACAATATATAATTCAAACTCATTTTTTTTTCAGTATTTAAGTTATGAACGCTATTATTTTACTGTGTTATTTACGAACGAATTAAATATTTTCACAGCTAATTAGAACATTAAATAGATTGCAGACACAATTTAGAAACGTACATTTTTAAAATTCTAAATTGGCTTTCCTTAAAGTCATGATTTCAATTCCAACTTCAGTCTGCAATTATCTTTAATAAATTGATGACATTCTCAATACATCAAATTGTGTAATAAATAATTCATAAGACTTCCTAACATTCTATTAATCTAGAACTTTTAATTAAAAGGCTATTGATGTTCGACAAGTACAATTAATCCAGGGAAATTTACAAATTGTCTATGAAACTGCAATTTTTTAATAGCTTTACATTTAATATTATTTCTAATTTCATAATAATTCATAGGTAGTTACGAACACAGTAAATTTCTTAAAACATATTTCTGAAAAGCGAAATATTATAAACAAAAGGTAAAAATTAAAAAATATATATGCACTATATCGTAAAAAAAAACCCCTTCTAATTGTGTTTTAGTCACAGATATTGTAAATTTTTTTTGATCAAAATAATCATTTCACATTAAATCAAATTAGGGGAGAAAAAATATTTTTTTTTATAGTTTGTCATAAAAAATAATATAAAAATAAATTTTTTATAGTTTATAGTAAGTCAAATGATTTTAAATATTTTACACTTTCTGATTTGATTAAAAAATAAATCAAAGCATATTTTTTTAATAGAAAAGCTGAATTTCAAGAAAATAATTCATTTCAACTTTACAGCATTTGGTGAGTATTAAAATATAAATTGATGAACACATTGCAATAATTCAAAAAGAATTTGATATTACATATGGATGTTATTTATATTTTTGCTTGTTATTAATTAAAAGGAACGATTCCATTTCATTCATTTCAAATTATTTTTCAATTGAGTCCAAGACCTCTTTCAATGCGCGTAGGATTCCATTTAAAATAATTATATTATTTAAATGAAGGGATTTTTGGTTTTGTGTTAAACAATTGATGTAGAAATTTTTGTTATTAATTGTTATCAGAAAAGCATCATTTAAAAAATGAATTACCAAAAAAGATTTAACAATTATTTATTTTACTGAATATATATATATCACCAGTTAAAGTTTTAATTTTTAGTTTTTCTAAAAAAAAAGAAGCTAACTCATTTGTTTTATTTATATACGTCCACATAATTTTTAAACATTGAGTTGAAAAATGCAAAGAAAGTAAACCAACTCTTGGTGAACAACCTATCATGAAAGAAATTTCTAACAATATTTTTCGCAAATACTATTTTTTACCAACTCTAAACCTTCAAATTAAAGAAAAAAAATACACAAGAGAGCTTTTAGATCTACGAGATGACGTTGAGAAATCATCCTCCTCGGTTGAAAGAAAGCAAGAGCAAGTGCAAGTAAGCCAAAATGTTAAATGGTCTGTCTTGTAAGAGAAAATGAAAAACGTGCCGGAAAAGTCAACGTTAACGCTTTGGTAGTCAGGGGATTTTGTTTTAGGGCTGTCTCTCGGACTGATACTTCTGTCTTAAGGTGTTATGTAGCCACTGAAACGAAAGCATAAATAAATACTTCAGAAGAAATTGTCTACTTCTGTATTTGAGGCAAGAGAAATCTCTTTTGAAAAATTAGTCTTTCGAAATGAATATCACGTTCGGAGTTTCGGGTTTTCCATTTCCTTTGCGCTCAAGTTGATAAGAGAATAAAAACGAGCTTAAATGCATTGTTACCTTGTTGAAAGTGACATTTCTTATCAGGATAAAGTTGAATTTTTGAAAAGATATCCAGAGAAAATAGTTAACAAAAAATTCAAAGATACAAATGTTTCTTTCCTATTTTGAAAACATATTTGAGCTTGCTAATGTTGAAATAATCTCACTATTTCGCCTAAAGTAATTTATTTATATAAAATATTATATGTCGTTCTTTCATAATGTAAATAATATCAAAGTAATTCTTTTGGATTTGAAATTTAAAGATAAAGAAGTTTTCTAAAACATTATATTCTTTGATTAGAATTTTTGATAATAAAACAAACTGATGAAATTATGATAAGAAAAATTATTTTAATATAAAACTCATTTGAGAATTTAAAATTTGCTTACTAATCATGATGAATAAAATAGTTTTACATAAATATATCTCGAAAGTCAACAATATATATAAAATCAAATGCACAAAATATAATGAAACAAATAGATAGAAAAAATGAGAGGAAAATCACAGAATATTGCTCATCAGGACAAAAAAAAACAAGCCTTTGATATTTAAGATGGTAGTTATTTATACGCAACAGTCAACAAAACGAAAGCTTAAAAAAACACGCCATTATATGTATGTGTTCATATACATTTATATATACATTTGCAATGATAAATATGATTATGTATAATAAGCGGTGGTTACTCATAATCACCAATAAGTTTAGTGATCATCACCAACTGAACATAATCACGAGATTCATCACATTTACTGCAACTCTCTCTCTCTCTCTTACTCACTCACACACACACAAGCTAAAACAAACACACATGCATATGTATTTCATAATCTTTGTCTTTTATATTTCATTAGTTATGATTTCAAAACGAACGTTCTGAGCATAGATAATTATTCAAAGAGAGAATAGGTAAGCGTATATTAAACGACAATCAAAACCTGCAAAAAATACAAACTCCTATTAACTTGGAATTCAATGTTAATAACAATTTACATTACATTCCACATTAGTAAAAATAAACATTATTTGAGAATTTCTGGATAAATGAAGACTCAATCAAGTATTCTTACAGTCCAAACAATTAACAAATTCAAAACTGGATGGCAAGAATGATTTATCATGTACACAATGCAGCCAAATGCACATACTTGAGAATTCAGTGGATAGCCTGAGCAAGGATCCACTATCCTACAAAATGCTTTCCTTAAACCTGGGAAGAAACTAAATGGCAGGGAATGTCTGATGATATCGGAGGCATCAAACATGATTGACGTCCAGAGCTCAATCTTGTAGAGAAGCTCAGTGTATGTTGTGAAGTATATCGATATAATCTTTAAACACTCTGTTTGTATTTTCAGCAATGCAATTGTTTCTGTTGTTACTTGTATAGTTAGCTAAACTGTTCCCTGTATTATTGCTGGTTTCTATATCTTATTAGAAAGAAAGTTTTTTGTCATAATATTGGTAGACCAATAATTTGTACCCAAATCCTCTAACATGCATGCTTTTGAGAGAGCAATTGCATATCGACGCTCTCTGACAAAGAATTCGTAAGAAATAAGATTATTAGTTTCTTTATAACATGTTTACGCTAATATCATTTCATTATCAAGAAACTATTTTCATATTATCAAAGCATCCATTTCTTTAAAATAGTGACAAGTTATATTGAGTAAATAAAGGTTAATTTTGGTATTACACACTATAACTTTCACATTTTGTTGCATTATGACAAGGTGCAACACTTTCCCCCACTGTTCTAAATTAATGTGTGTTTATTAATAAGCAGCAGATCTCTTATTAATGCTCTTGAATTAGAATGGTATTTTAATTGGCATTTAAAATTTAAATTCAAATTTTTTAACCAGTTTCTTGAGGAATTTTAGTTGTTCAAATATAGAATTTATGAACCAGCTTTCGTCTCGTCCTATTTTAGAAAAAGATATTGCGTAATATTGTTACATACATTATTTATACAATGTAATGTATGTGTAAATACATTAAATTATATTTACATTACTTTTATTTATTTATATACATATATTATTTATATAATCTCAGTAATAAATTTTAATTCATACAATTTATGTATTATATATATATATATATATATATATATATATATATATATATATATATATTACAAAAGTTTATATAAAAGAAGAAAAATATGAATTTATGTTAACACGAAAATATATGTAAGGAGATATTGCCCTACAGCATGAGGCACGTTGAGAAATATTGTTAATATTTATATAATATTATAAAACATTATAATTTTGTAAAACGCCCTTTTAATTTTGAAATAAGTCTGACCTTATAAACATGAAAGGGACATAGAATGTTTCCATGAGTTTCTTTAATCCATGATTTTTAGCATAGACTATAAAAAATTTCTGTTCAAAATGCTAAATTTTAATGACCAAGCATGCAATGTAATATTGAAATATTTCTATATGATTTGCAAATTAATATATGAAAAATGTTAATATCGGAAGTTTTTGGAAAAAAGTGCTCTTAACAAGAAAATATAGTAATTAGAATAATTTATTTTTGCACGGAAGATATTTTATTGTTTAATAAATTGAATATTGTAAAATGAGAAACTGCAAAATGCGTCATGAAAGGAAACTAAATTCATCTCTTTATAATAACTAGTCTTACAATGCTACAAAATGGCGACAGGGAATACGGAAATAGATTAATTAACATTGAGAAAAATAAATAATGATTGAGAAGAAAGTTCTTATTCAAGAAATCTCAACTGAAAATATGGAGGGGAAAAAACACATATTTTCTATGGTATACAATATACTATTAGATAATTAGAATCAAGACACATATTTTACAAACAATAGCCATATTAATCCTTAATTAATTGTAAAATAAAATTTAAAGAAAAAAAACGTTAAAAGTAGATGAAAAGAAAGAAAATCACGTTATTGTTTAAAAAAAATTTCAATTTTCAGAAATTCATAATATATTCCATGTCTTGTCATCACTTTTTTAGATGCATTTGTTTCTAAAGCATTTGGGGGTTCCTCAAGCGCGTATTTTTTGTTATAAATTGACTGAAAAGAAAGCATAAAGAAAATACTTGTCAGGAAATTGGCAACTACTGTATATCAGGACAAATAAATCTTTCTTGGAAAAATTAGAGTTTTAAAATGAACATCACGTTCAGAAATTTTGCATTTCCATTTCTTTTCGGCTCAAGAAAAGGAAATAAGCTTGATGTATTGCTTGTTGTTTCACAGTAAGGAAACGCTTCTTATCTAAACAAATAAAGATGTATTTTTTGAAAAGATGTTCAACGCAATATTTAACGAAGGCAAACGAAACAATTTTTCAGATTCTGAAAGTTCAAATAAAGAACATAAAATAAAAATTGGACAGCCTTGGTTATTTTAATAAAAATGTGAAATAAATAAAAATTACAGAATATCATTCAAATTCAACAATCGTAAATAAATTAGATTCTGAAAATTTTATTCATCATTTGAATCAATAAAAATGATTTTTAGAAGATATATTTTCAAAAATATTTTGTAAAGAAATACTAAAACGTATACTCCTTAATTATCATTTTAAATAACTCTCCCGAAATGTCAACGAAAGGATATGAAAAGATGAAAGAATTTATGTACATTCTCTGTGGAATTAAAATTAAAAATATAGTTATTTTTATCAAAAACGTTGGAATTTTAAATAACTTTTTAAAAACTAATCTAATAGTGAGATTTCGTATTGAAGTAAAAAGCCGTGAAATATAATTTCGAGAAAATCAAACACTTTGTTGAAATAAGAATTGTTTTAATTCTCTAATATATCAGAAAACACAATGTGAGGAATCCTAAATGAAAAATGCAAATATATGTAAATTTATTTTAATCTTCAAAATTAGATCTTTATTACTTAAAAATATTTCTTATGGTAGTTGATATTTTTAGTTATCAGTGTTTAATACTATTCGATTACAGATCAATTGAATTACACTGGGTTAAAATGTGAAGCGAATGAGAAACTGAAATAATTGTCTTCTTGTAGCGATTGAATAAAATTCGATGAGAAACGATTATGAAATTCTGTGTTGGCTTTCACCTAAATAATAATAATAATAATAATAAAACCTCTAGCAAACATTTCATTATTGTATTTTTTTTTCTTATAACCTCATAGATTTCAGTAAGAGCATATTCGTATTGATATTTCAACCTTATAAAATATTCGAAATGGGAATTTGAATAGTAGAATAGACAGCCATTTCAAGAAACCAGCATTCTGATTTATCATGCGTTGCTGTCCGAGATTCTTTATATTTGAAAATATATGTGTTCGAATCTTTTTTCTTAAATAAACCAATATTTCATAAAGATGAGGCATTTTCGTTCTTTAAGTATCCAAAAATCGTTCTTAATTAACTTATGTAATTTTAACTTATGCCATTTATGGGAAATAAGGCAAAGCTTCAAAAGCAGAAATAAAGTATCATTTTGCTCAGGAAGACAATTCAAATTGTTAAATGAAAACAAACAAATAACAACAAGTCACACAAATACAAACCAATACAATTAATGTTGAGAATTTGTACAGGAGAATTAAATAAAAACAGCTTAGGTTGGTAAACAAAATCACCAACAATTAGATTCTGAAAAATGCAATGCTCATGTGCTTAGTAATAAATAAAGGAAACTAATTAAATTTGAAACTGAGAAAATTTAATCAATGATTGCATTACAAATTTCCGATAAAAGAATCGTGTCTTTTATCGAAAATTCTTTATACTTTTTAAACTTTTACCTTGTTAATCAAAAATTTTTTAAAGGTGCAGCGTCTGCGAAACAACAGTAAATGCGAAACTAAGAACTCATAATCATAATAAGTTATATTTTCATAAATTTTACTTTAATGACGCAATTTCGATTTTCTTTAAATTTCCTTTGTACTGTGTCATGACAAAAAAAAAAAAAAACCCGCCAAAGACATAACTATTAAAAAAAAAGAAACAAAAATGAAGATGATCTTGTAATTGTAGAATATCGTATTAATAATAAAGATAACAAAAATAAAATATTTTCGCGGATCATATGTAACATTAACATGTGTTAACAATTCGGAAGAATATTCTTATGCCGTTAGTTAATCGTTTTTGACAAGATACATTTTCATCTATTTTCCTATATTTAATTTTCCTATTGTCTTATTAAATGTTTCTAAAAATATTACAATCAAAGTAGAGTAGGTTCATAAGAAAAAGTTTCTTTATAATTCAAAGTTTAAAAATCTCAAAATGTGAATGAAAATCACAATATAATAGAATGGAATATCCTTTCATGAATTCATTATTTATGAGACAAAAAATATTAGAAAATTTCTTATTGGAATGAGACAGAATACGAAATTAATTTCATAGTTTCAAAAAATTTAGCAGATATTTTTTTCTTGAACAATACAAATTCTTTGTATTAACGGTGATTTTTTTTTTTTTTGGAGAGGAATTTTTTCCTCGGGAAGTCTGGAATATAATTTCTAAATTCTGTAGATTTCCGCGTCAGCTTTTATAATTTTGTTTTCAAAACATTTCTCACTAAGATGAAATAATATAAAAATAGACCATTATTAACATCTCTCTTGCCTATCACACTATAGATCACAGAAATTCATAACAAGGCTTCTGGCGAAAAAACTTTCTTTCTTATCCTATAGGGCACCATTTTCATTTATTTTTAATAAATCCCCTTACGAACATAGTAAACCCATTGACTTATACTCTATATTATAATTTCAGGTCATACATAGCTGTAGAATCTCCTCTCGCTTCAATAGTGGTTTTTTTTTTTTTTTTTTTTAAAGATAGTACTAGACGATTCAGAAGATGAAAAAAAACTTCTAGTTACTACAGATGTTTTTTTCAGGAGAAATTCTAAATTCTTTATGTTTTTGTATTCCGGCACAACTGAAATTTACATTCAAGAACAGTTCACCTTTTCTTAAACTCTAACAAAGCATAAAATTCAATCACCATATGTATGCATTCATTTTTCATTATTTTCATTTGATGGAGTTGCTATACTAAAGTATGAACTTTGATTTGTTTGTTGAGGTAAAAGATTTTATATGATTTCCTACTACTAGAGAATTTTGTTTGATAATCTAATATTTTATTTTAAATATAATTTTTTCCATTTTTAGCTTTATTTTAAAGATCTGCGTTTCGATTTAGAGATTATCGCCGAAATATTAACATTCATACTCTCATAAATCATTTCAAAAATTCTATACAATTTTGACTATAGCTTCCATTCTTTTTTAAAAGAATCTTAATACATGATGCTACCATGTATTGTATAAAAAACATCAATTAATTTCTTTTCAACGTGAGCAACTAGGCATATTGAGTGACTATGATTTAAGGCCAATGGACTCTTATTAAAAGGATGTTCCTTAAAGAAATGTCACCATTGTGAGATACTATAAGACAATGATAACTGCTGGTGTTTGACATTTTACCTTACAACAAAAACTTTATCAAATCTCATAAAATTAATTATTTTTATTTCATACAGATCATCAAAAGCTCTTTCTGTTCAAGACTCTCATGATAAATGCACAGTGGAACAATTCCCTCTAGAAATGAAATTGTCTGGTGGTGGATCTCGTTTTACACCCTCATCCACCAGCAGGTCATCAGCTTCATTGGTACGGAAACTCTCTGATTTTTCACTCTCATCTTCTTCGAAAGGCAATTTTGCAAATACCTCAAGACAAGAAAAATCAATAAAAAGCTAGTAATTATGAAATAAGTAAATATTTCTAGTATCTATTTTACCACACATAAATTTAGCATTCAAATAACATGAATTTGTTCATCGCAGTTACCATATGGCCCAATGCTGCCTTAATAATGGATAGGACTGTTTCACGACAGCTTGCATTGTCGTCTATATGAATTATGCTCGGCTAAGGTAAGATTCTGCAGACGAAATTCAACCATCTCAGGGGAAGGGAGTACGTTACAAAACAGTTTCACTACAGGTATGTTACTGAGATATTGCCGCATCAATAAGCAAATTCCTGTTACCTTAGTTGTTATCGCAATATTGTGGTATCGAGTTATTTCAATCCCAAATTTTTCCTTTTGAAAGGCTTAAGGAGAGGTGATGAATACAATTTTGGCTTTCACTCTACAAATGTGACCTTCAACCTCCATTCCCACCTCCAGTTGTTGCTACGCTATTCATTTAGGTCATTCCTACTGCGGAAATGAGAAGAGCGCAATTCAGTCCTAATACTAGATACAGCCATGAAGAAGGACAACATATGTGTGTGGAAGTGAAGCTGTCCGATAAATAAACGTTTCATTTGTAACTAACAATGGAAAACTTCATCAGTCATTATTCGATTTCTAAGCGAATTATCACTATGACAATTAGCTGATAGTTTTTGCATATTTGTTTTATATATTTACATTTAGAAACGTAAATTACTACGCCAAGTAATAGTAAAGTACTTCTATAAGACATGATCAATATCAAACAGTGTTAAGCTATAAATTGATTTTACTATACCAATGCAATACATTGCCTCATTATTTAAATAGAACATTGTATTTATTTTCTGAATTGCACCCTAATTTTATAGAAGTTCCTATTCGATAAAGATAGCATATAAAAACGATATGTTTGCGATTGGTTTTAAGTTCTCCAAATGCATTTTTATTATAATGAAATCAATAGACATTTCAAAAAATACATTTTCTAAACACAGCAATTGACAGTTGCATCTGATTGTTATTTCTGCATTATAGGTACTCGTACCATCATTAGTTTGTCATCAGGTTTCTGTGTATTTCACGAAAGCAAACGCATTAAAGATATTAGACTCCCATTTTAACATAAAATATGAGTAATTGGTGTCATTACAGAAATTCTCACCAAACGACATTTAAAGGGGAAAATTCCTACCATCTAGCTGTGTGAGAGAGACATTTTTCGGAAATACCCTATTTCCCCCGTCACCAAAATGTAATTGCTGGGGAAGGTATTTTTTTTTCTTTTTTCCTTTCTTTGTCATTAAGGAAGGCTGAATGAAAATACACTCTCCACCTAATTGAAAATAAGTGAGAAAGAATCGTTTCTAAGCGCTAGTTTTTGATACATTTTAGCACAAAATGACAAATGGCGAAACATCTATGTCACTCTTGATTTTCGTAAATTTGAAATAAAAGCTGTTTCTGAAATTTACTGTTGTACAACATAGGTTATCCAAGAAAATTTGGAATATTTTTGATAGTTGGATATCTTATTGATAAGAGCTTGAATTGCTCTCCAATATAAAGAATGTAATACTTTTCTAATCAAGATAACAAAAATAATTGTAATATAATGAATCCTGCAACTATTTTCTAAACAAAGAGTAAATAAACAAGTTTAGTTTAAGAAAAGCAAAAATAAAGATTTATAAAAGTATACAAACTGCTGAAAGAAGGACAAATCAATTTCTTGTCCAATGTCCTAAGACAAGTGATAAGATTGTTTTTGGTTTATTTTGAAGGTTTGGTCATTTTGTTTGCTGCTTTATTTGATTTATTTTTGGTTTATTCATTAATATGGTTTATTTTGATATAGTGATGTTTCCGATTGAGAAATGTATGTTATGTAGACGTTTTAATTTATTTCACTCGCTACTATTTTAGATACCATCTGGAACAAATTACGAAACTTTATGAATTGAATATAACAAACAAAACTTACCGAACATTTTAATTATTTTGCAAAAGATTAATCATTTAATGAATATCGAATTGTAGTGCACTTTAAGGAATTTTAAACTTTTGATTTGATGTTCTCCATGGAAAAGAGAATTGTCCTCAAAAATGAAGTATTATTTTCTTAGAGCAGACAATTATAGGAGAAAAGACAACGCTTTCTCACTAGTTAACAAATTTATTCTAATTGTGGAGATTCTTGTCATATTTTAGTTTCATGGGACATATTATAGTGCTGATAATGAGACATTGAAATGAATAATGATTTGTGCAATAATCGTACTGCACTATTGAGTTATCTATAATTGTAGAAGAATGAGATTATTTAAAACTAAATTATGAGGAAGATGAAAATAATACCAGAGTTTCAGGAACAGTTATTAATTATATTCTAAGTTCCGTATTTCACAAGACAGAACAAACACAAACACGAAAATACACGACACTCCCTTAGAATACAATCTAATAATGACCTTCAAGAAGGAGCACGGGAAATATACCTTGATGTTAATAAGGTAACAAACGCTATCCGTGGTATCAAAAGAAGGTAATACAGTTATGTAACCGCTCCAAAATGAAAATCTACATTCGAATCCTGCGTGCAAAAATCTGCATTCAGCAAATGAAAAGGCACTGAATATTTCTTCCCAATAAGGAAAAATAAAGTGCAATCGGCGTCTGTTATTTTGAATGTATGTTTAATGAGAATATTATAAGTAATATATAATGAATCGAAAAGAAATTCAAATAACTATTTTACATATTTACTTATTAAAATAATAAATACATAAACAATGGAATTATTGAAGTATAATTATTCGCAATGTCTTTGAAAACTGGAAGATAAATATATAATTGTTGCTATTTAAAATATATTATTCTTGGATGCAACATAATCAAATAGTTTCAAAGAGGACGCAATGAACTTTGCGTAAAGAATTTACGAGTTATTAAATATATATATATATATATATATATATATATATATATATATATATATA
>JAPMOR010087396.1:25324-38810 GCA_026543865.1 Argiope aurantia
TATATATATATATATATATATATATATATATATATATATATATATATCAAATTTCTAAGAGTCAGAGAAATATATTGTAAACGTATTAAAACAAGTTTTAAACTGTTGAAAGTGTTGGCGAACATTTACCTTATGCACTTATGCATGTAATAAATGCAAATCTTGATTCCTATGCATATGTTAAGTCAAACGAGTATTAAATGTAGCGATATATCACTTACAGCATCCGTTATTATAGTTACCACTGTTTCCGAAAATAAGAAATATAAGAGTAATTTGTTGAACTGCTCTCTGGTAGAATAAATAGGTTAATTCAGCAGATAATATAAAGTCAGAAGCCGCCTAATTAACTGCAGCAACACTCGGTTAATTTATCATTTACTTGGACATGAGTTCACAGTAATATAGTCATGAGCATAGATGCAGAAGGGTGATAAAATGCAGCTCATATATTCAAGTAGAAAATTTAGGCTTAGGTAACAAATTAGATCCAGGTATTGCTTTTAACATAGTTTCTTGGAATCCATTTCGTAGGAAGTTACTGTTAAGTAAAACATGATTAATTAGTTTGGAATTACTTTTTATTTCCTTAACCTTTCATAGAACTCGCAATAGAAAAGGAATTATTTAGTTTTTCATAGCCACTTTCGGCGAAGAGATATTTGCCTTCTATAATAATTATATTAATTAACCTCTTCTTCGTGCGTAACGCGTCTAGTTCGTTCAAGTGAAACTTATGTAGGGTGGTCGCAACACGCTTCAAGCGTTATTCTACATTTTAAAACTTTAAAACATTTTAATCGTATTGGAAAAGTTTGCTTTTATGAGTTTTTATTATTTGTTTATTCTAATGCGGCGAAACATAGAGGAAAACCAGAAATTTTCGTGGTCAGGGGAGGACGGCGAAAGGGTTAAACCATGTCAATCAACTTTGATTAGTTGTATCTTATCATTACATTTATCGATATATTCTTTAAATTTAAATATGCACAATGAACAAAAAGCCATTAGAGTTAGTAATTGGCAAAGGAATAACCGTTCCAATTATTGAGGCTCAGTGCCTGTCTCATTATTGCAAGGTGAACTGTAAGGAGCAGGACACCATTGATAATGCATTCTGAGGCAGGTGATTCCATAAAAACTAATAATAAAAATGAATGTATGTGTGTGTGTGTGTGTTATCGTTCTACAAGAAGGACTGGTTGACCTAGAGATACTAAATTTCGTAGACATACTTTAGAGAGTGAGAATATGCACTATGGAAATATTTTTTTGAAATTTTAATCAGAATTAAACTGAATTTAACACGATTACTTTCGAAAATATTAATCGCAAAATAAATTTTAAGCCAACTTAGAATATAAATAATTGTCTTTTTAATAATACCAATTTAATAATCGTGATTTTTTTTTCAGAATTTTTTTAATTTTCTAAAAACATTGTTTGTCTTTATTTTTAACCATAGAATTTATAGTTGCCGTGAAATTCAAATAGTTTGCATTATGTATCAAATATTTAATCGCATGATTTCCTTTCATTATTGAAAACTATGGAAGAAAGATTATGTTTAGTATCTGCGTAATTTACAAGATAAATAAAATGGTAAAGTTATAACCTTGTGAAATTTAAAAGATTTTTAAAGATGCTTCACTAAAAAAAAGTCGCTTAAAACTTTTTGGTAAAACTTTAAAGCAATGTGGCGATTCATTTTGAAAGAAACCAATTAGAAGTGTATAAAAGTTTTAAACAAAATAGTAAAAACTAATTGCTTTTAAAAGCTTAAAAAGTTTCTTTGAGGATGTTACCCACAAGTTACCACCTATCCAGCGATGAGGAATAATAATAATAATAACAACAACAACAACAAAAAACCCAAAAAAAACGTAAATGTTGAAGATAAAACTATTTCGTAATCCAAGCAGGATTTATGGATTTATTTCCTAGAACCTAATTTCCTAGAATTATAAATCAGATTTAAATTATACTTGAATTTATACTGAATGTGTATTAAAAATATTTACAACTTCAAACAGAATAATAGCTTTATTTTAGAGGAGATATTTTACAGCTTAATAGAACAACTATAATTAATATAAATCTCATATTATATCACACAAAAAATAACGATATAAAATATTGTATTTGAAATTTTTGCATCAAAATTAATTCTGAATTATAATGAACATTAAATTATGATGTACATGAATTATTGAAGCATAAAAAAATAATATTCGGTTAAATTTTTCGATTGCTTGAATTTCCATATATTTATGCTCAGAATATTAAAATTATTAATACGAATTATAAATTTGTCCTTGAATTCTCTAAGAGATGTTTTTATATTAAGTATATAGAAATTGAAAGAACATATATTATAAAATTAAAGATTGTTGAATTAATATAAACAAAAGCTTGCACCTACTGGGTAAAGAAATAGTGCTGGTAATTCTTTGTACATTCGTTTTGAAAGTTCCGTAACTGTCGCAGCAAGATATTGTATGCGTAAAGTTTTAGTAAGAAATACGTTAATGATCGCCATTTCCGAAAGCAGTCATTCAGAGTTTTCCTACTTTCCTAATAGTATCCTACATGCTTTTATCTTTATTCTTTTTTTCCATTGCTATGCACTTTCACATAAAAACCTATCACTGCAGAAAAGCAGCTAAACTTTCGACCTTGGTATGAATGTGGCACTTTTGTTTATTACAGTATATCCAGGAAATACTAATAGTTATTTCTGATTTATATTATTTTTCATACTTTTTAATAATCCAGACCCATCCCTACATTAAATTAAACTAATGCATTTGAAATTATTCAGTTTAAAAGAAAAATTACCATTTTAATATGAAAAAAAAAATCACTACTGAATAATAGCTGAATTTTCGACCATGGTTTGAACGTGACATTTCTGTTTGCTATTATATCGTTAGTAAGCACTAGTTTTTTTTCTGATTTATATTATTTTTCTTATTACTTAATAATTCAAATTCATCCCTATATTAAAATAAATTAATCCCTTTTAGAAATTATTCAGTTTAAAAGAAAAATTCGCATTTTAATATGAAAGAAAATTTACTTTGAAACTACGGAATAATAGATTAATTCTCGACCTTGGTATGAACGAGGACATCTGTTTATTACAATACTGTCAGAAAGAACTAGTTGTTATTTCTGATTTATATTATTTTTCATATTATTTAATAATTCAAATACACCCCTACAATTTGTTTAAAAAGAAAATTTCTGTTTTAATATGAAGGAAAATATTTCTTGAATTATTATTTTAGTAAACTATAAGTTTTAAATTTTAGAGCGATTTATTTCATATGAAAAATGGTTAAACATTTGATAAAATATAGAGTTGTCAAAAAAAATATTTATTTTTAATGAACTATAATAAAGACACATACGGTGCGTCAGTGGATAAAAAAAAGTTCCAAGCTTTTTTCATTAAGTATTCGAATAATTCAGATAAAAATGAGCTTTTTTTAACCAGAAAGTGATGATACCTCAGGAGAACAGGTTTATGGGCCGAGGTATACGAAATGAGAAACCACTACTGCAATCAACGTGCATTTTGCAATAAATTCAATAAAGAACTGCCTAGTCATAACTCGGTATATAGTGACTACAAGCATTCTAGAAAATAATTACACATGCAAAGCCTCACACCATGAAATGAGCCCATCCAAACTGCCTACAATCAGAGAAAGTATACAGCATGGAACTTCTCAAATAACGGCGTGTGCTTAAAGGCTAAGATTGATAGATTTCGACTTCTAATTGCTACAATTGAATATAATAATATAACATCCAGTTAATACATAACATCCAGTTACTTTGCATGGGGCGAGAAATGCACTTCCGTTTGGAGCTTCGCAGCACTGCAAATGAAATTCATGCTTAATTCTTAAAATAAAACTTAGAATTTTTTTTATCCCAGACTTGCGTTTCTATGTATCGTTTCTCATTAGAAATGAATGTATCTGCTCTTATGTATCTGCTCCTTTATTTTTGAGTACTATCTCTGTATATTCACACTTCAAATATGAGATTGACATAGATACAGCTATGAGTTTGACATGGCGTTTTTAAACGTTGTTGAAATTTCAAAAAAAAAAAAAAAACATTTTTAAAGTATGAAAGGAAGTATGAATCACAAAATCGCTCACACATGCACAAACATTCTTCTGTTTGAGCAAGCTATGGATATAGGTAAGTAAACTGTAGTAAAGAAGAAAAATGCATCAAATATTTGAGCAAGAGGAAATTTTATAAAACACACATGGAATTAACTTGCAAAATATTGCAATTCAAACAACATTTTTGTTCAAGCGTAAATAGTAAATCAATATTAAATGTGGAAACGTTAACGATAGTTGAAATAATACTATCGATGCATTAACTGTTCTTCAGGAAATGAAAATAATGTGGGCTCCAAAAGGAATTATGGCAATCATTTTTAATTTCAACTTTACATTGCTTTTTCCATTAATTTAGCATAGCATTCGGGGTGAAGACAGTATTTTTTCGCTTAATTCTTCAATATTGTTTACCGAAAATGCAGTAATTTCATAAGTTGACAACATTGAATTCGTCCCCTAATGAGCAATTAATGCGCCTATTTCTCACAACGGAATCCTAAGAAAGAAAAACATGAAAAAATATAATCTTAGTTGAGAACCTCAAATAATAATCAGAATGGTATTTCTATGAACGTAAAATATTTGCATATTTCCCTGCATTTTATATTCACTAAAATGGTAATCCAGGGAATTAAATACAGGATTTAGTAATTTAATATTATAATACGATAGAGCAAATAAATATATTGTTTCATTAGAAAGAAATAAAAGCAAAAAATTAAAATAAAACATTCACGCAAAAAAAAAAAAATCCTTCATTTTTCTAACCGCCAAATAAGAAAGGCTTCTATTTTTTTTCCCCACACTAATGAAGCTACGCTTAACATTTTTCGGCCGATTATTCCAAACGATTCTGTTTATTTTCTTAATGTTTGATTCATTTAAAATTAAACATTGTTAATTAATCCATCTTTAAGATTCATTCTGAAATACTTTTGAATTAAAATAAAACAGAATAAAGGAAATTAAAAATTTCTAATCTGCATAGCTGGCGTAGAAAATTCACGCATGTGCATTGTGTTCTGACAACTATTTTCAACGGATGCGATCTTGATTTAAATTATTTTTAGGTTGCATGCTTTGTATGCTTTTGCAATTAAATTTTATTTACAACGTTTTTTTTAAGTATTTTTAACCTGTTTTCTACCGATTATTTTAAACGATTTTGTTTATTTTCTTAGTGTTTGATGCATTTAAAATTAAACGTTGTTAATTAATCGATCTGCTCATGTTGAATCTGAGAAAATTTTGTTGACAAATTCTTGAGATATTGCATAAATTAAGAAATATATTCTTTAGTGCACATAAAGTTGAAACGCTCAGTGACTCTGCTTTCAGTAATCATATTATAAAATAATGCTTTGTTTCAGTAAAAAGTATAATTGTATTAATTGCAGATCAATCATTTCCACTTTAATTTAAAGCATAAATTCAACGGGAGCTAACAGAAAATTAAAGAGACGCAAATTACGTTATGACTGAAGATCTTTATAATATTATGAGTGAATTATATGACTATCAAAATTTGAAGTTTCAAAATATTTTGATGAAGAAGCTATTAAAGTAGGAATTGCATTAAATATTTAATTATTAAAATTTTAACGAAAATTAAGATTGGCGAACCGGCTGGTCACCAAAGGCAGCTAGTAATATTAATAAATTCCAGAAAAGTAAATAAGCCAAAATTTAATTTCTCCCAGCTCAAATTTTCAATAAAAATAAACTACAGAGGAGCAATTAATTTAATTTTTAATATCAGGAAATGCATATAATTATTGAATTTTACAACATTTTATTCTGGAAATCAACAACTGCTAGTGTAATCGCATTTAAAAATTTCCGCAAATAATAATTTTGCCTGCATACAAGTAAATAAAGAACACGCCTTCTAGCTGAAGAGTCATAAAGCACAACCAACTTTTAACGAAGTTTCGAATCTCGCCATTTTTGACCAGAGCTCCCGCGCCACCCTGCGACTCAGAACGACCGGAAAAGTGTAATTTCCAACAAAAGAACAAGTGAATAATTTTCTTTCTGTCAAAGTCCCAGAAAAGGGCTTTTCAACAAAGGGCCACTCCCCTGAAGGGAAGGCGACCGCAGAAAGCAAAACAAACAAAAAAAAGAAAAGAAGTTGCATTTAAAGGATGTAATTTCTAGAGTCATTCAGACAATGCTGTCTCTTGTCGCATCATGAATAAGCAAAAGAGAAAAGAGCATAACTTACTGATAATGGTTTTACTGAATTTAATGCAATGAAAGAAAGAATGGATTTTGTATGTTTCCAAAAAACGCGTGGTTTTACTAAAGAGAAAAATTTAAAATGTTCGGCCACGCTACTGTAATTGCTATCTCGAAAGAGATGGGAAATGCAATCTATGTAATTATAAGCTTTTCGTATTTTAATTTCTAAATGGTTGTTACATGTGATTTGACGAGAACAGGAACTGAGAACCAAGAACAGGAATTGAGGTTCTTTATTGATTTTGTATTAATTGTATGACGCACGTCTGACATATATATAGTATCTTTGTTTAAGATGTCCCATATTGATAAAAGGACATATATTTACAAAATATACTGTTGCATGTTTATTCATTATCATTTAATAAACAACAATACTCATTTCAAGTTCCTCAATTTCACAAAAAGGAGGACAACTGATATGAACATGACACAACATGTGATATACGGAAAAAGGAGAGGAAAACCCACAGTATGGGCTGCAAAAATTTTCGTTTTCAAATTTCTCTACATACATATACAGTTGTCCCTACAAAATTAACAGTTGTATGTTTATAAATTGTAATTTAACAAGAAACCAACTATCTCAATTTTCCAGTTCCAAAAAGAATAGAAAAACTGTTATGAACATGAGACCACATGTGATATACAGTCTGTGGAAAGGAAAACTCATGATATATTCCTAGGCTGCAAAATGTTTCGTTTTGTCTTCATGTTATAAAATTTGGAAACTCCAGATAAACAGTGTGGTTTTCTCTACCAAATTACTTAGATGTTTCCAAGAAAGAAATCATTTGGTTAGTTTGGTTTGTTTTGGTATTTTAAGTGTTTCACAATGTCAGTAAATTTAAATTGTAGTGGCATCTTGAGTGAAAATTATAAATGACTTGCCACCTTTGGCGACCAGCCGGTTCGCCAATCTTAATGCTCGTTAAAATTTTAATAATTAAATATTTTATGTAATTCCTACTTTAATAGCTTCTTCATTAAAATCTTTTAAAACTTCAAATTTCAATTCACTCGTAATATTATAAAGGCCTTCAGTCAAAACGTAATCTGTATCTGTCTAATTTTCTGTTAGATCCCGTAGAATTTATCCTTTAAATTAAAGTGGAAATGATTTATCTGCAATTAATATAATAATTTTTTTTCTGAAACAAAACTTTTTCTTTTTGTAATATGATTACTGAAAACAGATTCACTGAGAATTTAAACCTTATGGGCACTAAAGAATATATTTCTTAATTTATGTAATAAGTCAAGAATTTGTCAACAAAAAGTTTTCAGATTCGACATGAGCGAGGTCTATTAATTAACAATGTTTAATTTTAAACGCATCAAACACTAAGAAAATAAACAGAATCGTTTAAAATAATCTGTCGAAAACAGCTAAAAAAATTACTTAAAAAACGATGAACTTAAACTAACATAAATACAATTTAATTCCATAAGCATACAACTAACCTAAAAATAATTTAAATCAAGTCCGCTTCCGTTGAAAAAAATGTAAACTATAAGGGCACAATGCGTATGCGTGAATTTTCAACGCCAGTTACGGTAAAGCAAATATGTGAATTTTTCTACGCCAGTTGGGGTAGCGCTATGCAGATTAGAAATTTTTAATTTCCTTTATTCTGTTTTATTTTAATTCAAAAGTACTTCAGAATGAATCTCAAAGATCGAATAATTAACAATGTTTAATTTTCAATGCATCAAACACTAAGAAAATAAACAGAATCGTTTGAAATAATCGGCCGAAAATATGTTAAGAATAAACCTCGTTAGCGTGGGGAAAAAAACTGAAGCCTTACTCATTTGGTGGTGGCGAAAATGAAGGGATATTTTTTTGCGAAAAAATTAGTTTATAATTAATTATTTAAATTCTAAATAAAAATTCTAAAAAAGGGACCCCAGATGCCCCATGCCGACCTCCAAGGTATACATGTGCCAAATTTGGTAGCTGTAGGTCAAACGGTCTGGCCTGTAGAGCGCCAACACACACATACACACACACGCGCGCGCTCACACACATTGAGCTTTATATAAGTATAGATTATATGAAATGATATTTTTTTAAACGATATTTTTGAGAAAGTGGATATTTTTTATTTTATCAATCAAGAGAAAGAGTTGATGTCATTTATTGTTTTCCACTGGTTCTCTGATGCCAAGAATCTCAGTGAGTTGAATGCATCTCATACTAAAGAATTTATGTTCATAGCTTTTATAAGTGAGGTTATTCCCTGTCTCGATCAAGATATTTATCAGGTAGAGATGGCGAAAAATAATCAAATTAATTATTGAAAATCAATATAATTTTGCAATAACTTATCCACATAATAGAAGAAGTTTACAGTCATTTTTAAGGGAGAATTTTACCATAAAGAGCAATAATAAATTAATTTCAAGTTTCGAAACTACGGAAAAAGTTATATATACAGATACTGCTTTTCTAATATTTTATTATCAAATATATTCATTATTAATATATAACTGTATTTGACCCATCCTCATTATGTTTTATTATCAGATATATTCTTTAGAAATATATGATTGTATTTGGCTCATCCTCCTTATTCAGGGCATGATAAGAATAATTTCTAATACATTCTATATAATTTCGAAAGCTAAATATTATAAATTGAAAAATAATATACTACGATTCATTTAATTTTGGTCGATGATATTATACTTTCAAAACGTAGCTTATACGTAGAAAAATGCTTCATTATTGAACATGTTTGAATCGATTAAAAACATTGGATATAAATAACATTTAAAATAGCTAAAAACTTGAAAATAAAAAGAATATTCTTGAATCAGCACCTTAAAAAAAGAGTTTTTTTTATATGTATTATTTGTTTTAGAAAGCTCATGATAAAAGAAACATAAGTAGTTATATAGATCTAAGATTAGTAGCAAATTATAAAAGAAAAATTAAAAGGAAATTATTGCTTCATTTTATTGTTTAATTGATGGCTATCCTGAAAAAAAAAGCTTAAATGCTTAAACTAAAATCTCAAATCTAAAATAAAAGAAATGTGCGAACTAAAAATTTGACAATAGATAATGGACAAAAAAAGGGAAATATAAAGTTTAATAAAAACACTAAATAAGAAGACTTGATCTGCTTCTCATCCACTGTATAAAATAAAAATCTTTCAAAAGGGGAGAAAAAATGGAGATAAATAAAGAACAACAACAAAAAAATATACTTCAAAGATGCTGTAAGAAAAAGAAATCATCGAAGCAATTTCTTTGTTTGTATATACAGATGAGGAGTTTCATCCTTGAGTCGTTTGTAATGGGTTGTAGCAATTTTTTGAAACCTGTTTTATTAATAAAATACTGCATCTTGCATTTCATTTAATGCCTGTTAAATAGCAAAACAAAAATGGCATACATCTACGAAGAAGAGAAAAGATAACCATTCTATTTCACGGTTACTTTACATAATTCGAATTGATTAGTTAGTGAAAACTAGATTGAAAATATTTAACATCGATTAATTAGAGTAATAAGGAAATAATTTGCAATAAGAGTACTGGATAAGTCTTCTAATATTTTCAAATTTCAGTATTTTTATTTGTCTTTTAGCAACATTATCATCATCTGTTAAATTTAAGTGAAACATTGCATTGAAAACATTAAGAAACTATTTCAATGGTGAATATATAAGGAAGTCTTTGAATATTTTTTTATTTTTATTTTTATTTTTATATATTTTTATATGTTTTCGTTTTTTGGACAATGGGGATAAAATCAGATATTTTTACCAGCTTTAGACATAAAATGAATTTGAATGTTATGGTCTATTGCACATCTTAATTTGATGTCCCTCTATTTCAATTGACATTTCAGGTAATTGCATTTTTCATGTTACGGAATTAAATTTATTTATTTAAAAATAGTTTTTTTTATCCATATTAACCAAAAAACATACATTAAAAATAATAGATAAATGCTTTTATTGAAAATTATCCAATGGTGTGTATTTTTTTTTAAATAAATGACATAATGTGGAACTATATTTTAAGGCAATATTCTAATTATTGAAACTGTCATTACACTACATTTATAGTTTTCACTTTTGTTTACAGAATAGATCTTTTTACGATTCCGTGCCTAAAGTTTCCATAATTTTTAATTATGGTAATTAAAAGTATTATTTAGATGTCGATGATATTTGTATGTAACAAATTATTTTTCTCAATTACTTAAAAACTATTTCAGAATTAATTCATCTTGCTTTATACAACATTAAATCTATAAATGGAAAGCAATAATGGATAAAATTGAGTTGAAAAAAGATAAACAGGATTATTCACTTTGTATTATTGCAAGATATAACAAATTTTTAAAACGTTATTTCCTTTTTGTGAATAATTTTAGGAGTTATTAATCAGTATTTAATTCTGAAACGAAGAAGATTAAAGCAGATTCTGGAATTTACTTTTCTGAATGTGAAATTGTAGATAAAATAATGTTCAAAAATTCTAATTTGAAGCCGTCTTAGCTTATTTTTAATTGCATAGATAATTGAAATGATCCTTATGAAAATAACTCTCTTTTTCTTAAATTAAATAAAATTTGTTAATCAAATAATATTTAAAAAAATACTTTAAGCCCAAGAAAACTCAAAATTATAACTTTTTTTTTCCTTTTTCGTTGGTAAATTCAATTTTTTTTCCTATTTCTCTCAATGAGAGTGTATTGGGAACATATGAATATTATTTGTATCATATATAAATATTATTATCGCGTGAAAAAATATAAAATGACTGTAAATTTAATTTTAAAAGTCGAAAACAAAACAAAAAAATAGAGAAACAGTTACGATTATGTAGAAGTTTTACATTAGTCATAATTAAATAACTATCTACCACTCTCACACCAAAACTCTAGATACTAGATCAAATGACAATCCACAGAAATTTGGATAAGGATTTCTGAACAACACGAAGTATCCTCAACATTTAATATGGACAATCATGAATCCTTACTAAGTCAGAGGTCTAATGAGAAGGCTTGCATATATTGACTTCAGGGTACTTGACCTAAGACTATGAAATCCTCTTAGTAGCACTTTGCCAGATGAATAGCATATTGTTTCTGTATTATGGTCTAGGTAATTCAGAAACCATCATCTAAATAGGCCATAAAATCACTCATCCAAGGTTGGATTGCTCCCTTTCCTCTTGAGGCCGGTGAGCTTCATTCTATAGAATTCTACGTCGATCATTTAGATTTCGTTACTGGCACAATGCGTAATTACATGCTTTGATGCGTTATAGATTATGCGTAAACACTTGCATACTCAGCGAGCGTTTTGTAGATTTTTTCTTCTTTTAGTAGACATTTAAGTCGTTTTTTTTAAGAATGAAAATCAAAGTATGAAACTAAACACTAAAATTATGAAAAAATACCAGCATAAATTTCAAATAAAATTGTGCATTGTTCATCTTCAACTAAAGAAATGTTTCTTACAGTGAGATAGCAGAAAGAAATAGAGTTTAATTTTTGGCGTCTGAAAAGTTAAATACAGTAAAGCACTCTGTATGCTTTTTTCTTTATACTTTTTAAATAACTACCATAATACAATTTAATTATTCCATCAACGTTCGCAATATATTTTCTGGAAAATATCTTCGCAAATAAATAAATTTGTATTTTACTTAGTGAATTTCAAATCAGTCAATGTCGTTGTCAAGATTCAGTTAATAATTATCTTTATTTATATGTCGTTTAAAGTCAGCGTGTTGAAAGTCACACAAATGGCGTTTTACTATATTTCGTGCATTTATCAACTTTTTTAATTCAGAGGGATAAAGTCTATTTCGCGAACTATATTATTATAGTAAATTTTATCCATATTTATAGTGGAAATACCTTAAACTTCATTATTATGCCTGCCATTATTTATAATTCAATCTATTTTTTCTCTGTCTTTCTGTGTTTATGTAAACTCAAAATGTTGTATGGTACAAGAACTTTGGTACGCCTTTTGTGAAAAACAAACAAACATATTCTATAGCTAAATTTTCTTTAAGTCATTAAAATTTAAAATGTAAGAGATACGGAAATTGCAAAAGTTATTAAACTTATTCCCATCTATAAAGAAAATTCATATTTCCATATTATTTATCATAACTTCTGATTACATATGACTCATCGAGTTTAGGCATCACAATATATGTCATATAAAATTATGTAATGCACTATTTTTATAGTATTTTAAAACGTATTTGGTTTAATTCTGTGGTGAAAGAAATCACAATTTTACTGCTGTGTTTTCTTAGAGTAATGGAAACTTATTGAATTTTTAACTGATATTGTGTTTACGTTTATATACATTTCAGCATTTCTAACAAACCTTTCTAAGAAATTCGAAATCATAGTGACAGTATTGATTTGTTAGTTCATATATAATGAGTTTTCGCTGATAGCTTCCAAAGACACAAGAGAAAAGAAATTGTTCTTCGATATCGATTCGTCTGGTTATACAATTTAAGGGAGTTGGTAATATTTCTTAAGAAAATACATCATTTCAAGCTTTCCATTCTTAGAAAGTTGTTCATATTATGGAAACCATTCTTGCATTTTTGGTCAAGTTAAACACCATTTATAGATTATTTAAAAGAAATGTTTATTAAAAAAAGTAAGGAAGTATTTAAAAAATGGAAACATATGCAAATTTTGTATTAACATAAATATATTGACCTTATAAATGTAGTGTAGATGCCAAATTCATTTTAAACTGTATCCTCAATAATATTAAATATATTGAAAAGTTTTTAAATGATGATGCATTGTGTAATATTATCCCATAGATGTATGAAAAATTTGTTTTAAATCTTAAGATACTAACTGATTTTAACGATCAGTTGATTTGCCATGGCTGCTAGTTGTAAACAATTTAAAACGGATATTTTAAGTTCAAATTAGTTTTACAGCGTGTTCATAGATCTATTCGTCTATCTCTGTAATGTCTTACCTAAAATTTGATCTACAATCTAAAATGTAAATTGTTACATTTTAATTAATCAAATAACTTCTTTGATGAATCAATTAATCAAATAACTTCTTTGATGAATCAA
>JAPMOR010087396.1:38820-52485 GCA_026543865.1 Argiope aurantia
ACTTCTTTGATGAATCAATTAATCAAATAACTTCTTTGATGAATCAAAATATTTTCTTAACATAATATATTTCATTATTTATTAATATTTTAAAGGAATTTTTCAAGTATTTCACCATAAAATTCCGTTGTAAGAAAGCACAACTTCTGGCATGAAATATGATGGTTTATTTATATAAATCGATTTCTGGGAAAAAACATTACTATTTCAAAACGGATAAAATGCAACAAAATTTGCATTAATTGGAACACTTATTAATAATTATCACAAATTTACAGAAATTAAACTGAATTTTTTTTCAGCAGTGGAAGACTGAGGCTGAATAAAATATTTATTGAATCATTAAAAGCGAATTAATTTCTATTATTATGTTTAAAATATTTTAACATAATTAAAAATTTGTTGAAAAGTTGAGAATAAATAAAATTATGTGCAAGTAAATTGATATAACTGATTTCTTTGTTTTAGAATCAAATAAATACATTTTCTGAACTATAATTTCTGTAATTATTGCCATAAAATCTGATCAATTACTTAATATTTAATCAATTAATATGATTACAAATGCGTTGAAAAAAATACCCTGCTACACTCTTTTACATAATTTGAAATTCTAAGTTCAAAGGTTTCTATTGAAGAATATAAACATAAAATTGCGATTATTATTAATAGAGATAAGATAATTTTTTAAACAAAAACATAAACTTCGTTTTTCAATAAATTTTTTGAAATAATACAAAATTATTTAGATGACATTTCTATTTTTAGCTTTTGCTAGATTAAAAAAAAAAATAATTTGCGCAAAAAAATAACATTCAATGTATTGAGCATTACATATATTATAAGCACATATAATATAATAAGTATATTGTCTTATGTGAATATTTGAATTAAATTGATTATAATAATGTTACTTATGTGATAATTCTTAATTTTCCGTCGTGTATTTGGTAAATTAAAAATGGGAATAAATAATTTATAATAATTTATTTTCAAAATAAGTTAATAAAAATTAAATTAGTATTGAAATTTAATGTTAGTATTGAAATGACTATTTAACTATATATGTATTCACAGTGGAGCTTTATATAATTGCTGCAATTTGCTTAAGTAAATTTTTTGTCTCATATTTATTAAAAACATATTAAACAATTATTTCCTTTATATTATCATAGACTGTGTTTTGACAATTCTCTGAAGATGTTATGGAATATGCTTGAATATATATATGATTGCATATTACATTTTAATCAATTTTTAAATGGGAAAATGTGTATTATATTAATGAATGCGAAGCGAAATCTATTTACTTAGATTTAACCAAATTTTTCATAAAGCTTTGCAATAGATATCAGTTTAATTCAGTAATTTATTAATTATTTGCATTTAGAAACGAATAACCTTTCTCTAAATTAGTGTGTAATTTATTAAGTTGTATATTATCCAATAAAGAGAAACAAACATATTTTGAAGGCGTACAATCCTTTTATTCTGTTAACTCTTTCAAACTGCTTTTATGCTTTAATAGCAACTTTTAGCGCGTGATACTTCTGAGAAATTGAGCATAAAGCAATATATTTACTATAATTACGGTTTATTGAAGGTCGTTTGGAAAAATACTTGCGTAGGAAGTCATGTAATACAATTACCATAATTCCCCATTTTAGTTTCAACAAAAGGCGCATCTTAACAACCGTAAAAATATTTATTTGTCATAGTTATTAGAAATATTTATTTTTCAGAAAGTAAATTCATAGTAATTCCCAAATGTACTGGATAAATTAGAAGCACAATATCAAATTGCTAACTGAAGTTAGAAGGCAATTGTGTTATATTTCCATCGAATTTTTATATCTTTTATCGTATATATCTTTTTTTTTGTTAGAAATGCGAATTTTACAACTATAAAATGCTTAAATATTTGATCTGAGCAATGATCCCCATTCTTGGAGAACTTTAATTTTTTTTTTGTTCATAAGCATATTTAAAATCTGCTTTTAAATTAAATATTATGAATTAATTTAATTGAACAGATTTGGCCTTTTAAATGTGCAAGATCCTTAGGTACTCATAAAGTCTCTACAAGTCGAAAATGAAAAAGAAGTTGATGCTTTGAAATGATAAAAATGGTGCAAGTTTCAATATAATATATTTTGCTTATCTTATTTTGGAAATTATCCTACGCATCTGGATGAGTCTTAGTAATTCAGAATTTCTTTCGCCTAGATGATATCTGACCTGATGTAATACCATGTAGATATCACAAGCCTAGCTACGCCATCTGCTGACTATAATTTTGAGACTAGTTTTCCATAAAATACAAACACTGTGTGCGGGCTTGACCAAAGCAGCAATCACAGGAGCTCAACTGTGGCGCGCAATAGAAGGCCACGCCTAACTCAGGAAGATCACATAACTAGAATGGGACAGTGGCAGATAGTCGTTACATTGAGGCAACTATTTGCCATTGTCCCATTGCAACCCTGTGATCTGCACTGCAACCCTTATGTATCTACAAAGCTAATAATAATTTAACAAATTCACTTAAATTTTGATAAATAAAAAGTAACTATCTATTTAAACCACTATTATTTGTACTATTCCTGCAAACAGTGCCAGTCTCGAGAGGAGTTGCTTGTTATTTTGCAAATATACCATTTTGCATCACAAGATGAATACTTAATCTATGTAACAAAAATTTTCTTAAAATTATTTGATGAACTATTTTCAGGGTATATGACTCATTTTAGTTCCACTTGGCCCAAAGGCTTAGGGACTAAGAATCCGCTACCGAACCCATGAATCACTAATTATAAATCTCGGTACGGTAACCTACGCTATCTCGATTACATTAGATGGAATAAGGTATATATTTAATATATATCTCCATCAGAATTCTAAAATATATAAGTAACCCTAATTTCTTGGCATCTATGTTAAATAACTATTTGATAAAGGTTTTTAATGATGATATCTTTAATACATATCTTTGTTAAAATTCTAAAATATATAATTAAGCATTATTTCCTGGCATTCTATACTAAACAACTATCTGATACTGATATTTTTAGTGTATATATCTCTCAAAATCCCAAAATATATAAGTAAGAACAATTTCCTGGCATTCAATGCTAAACAAATGTCTTATAGGAATTTTTGAAAGGGATATTTTTAATATACATCTATGTCAAAAATGCAAAATATATAAATAACCGTAATTTCCTGGCGCTCTGTGCTAAAAAAAATGCATTTAAAAATATGAGTTGATTATTCATGGCTAATAATATCTCAGAAAAAGAAATGGCTTAATTTAAAGAGTTTAAATATATTTTTCATTCAGAAATATGCTATTTTAATTTTATACATTATAATCACAAGCAGACATCAAAGGTCATTAACTAAAAATACCCCAAATAAATCTTCTTGGTCTTTAAATTAGTTATCAAATCTCAAAGCAAACGAATTCGTACTTGGAAACGCAGTGGTATTAGAATTAATAACATAACCTTTTTTTTCTGTTATGACTGTCTCATTCTGTATGCTGTTTAATACAAACGACTCGATGACGTACTTAACATTGAGATAAACCGAGTCAAAAATAAACGTGAAATGGAATCGCGCTCTGACTCCATTTAGAACGAAGGGCGCCATTACGACATTGCTGAACAAAAGAAGACAGATGCCACTGGGTTTCGCATTCAGGGAATAGCGGTTTTGAAGCTCCGTTAAAAACTCAGTGGAGCGTAAATCCCAAATCGGTGTTTTGTTTGTATCTTGGATGTCACATTTAGGGCTTAATAAAGGAGGTTAATGAGTATTTACACCAAACTTTATATCTTTTCTCAAATGAGCTCAATTTAATGCGAAGGGCTTCGCATTTCTGTGCGTCAAAGGAAAATACAGTGTCATTCATTCTACTTATGCCATTTCGATCGCTAAAGGAATGGATATTTTGAAATCTTAGGTAACTTAGACATTACTTACTGAGAAATTAAAAGGAAAATAAAGCATCTTAAACGCTGTTTGAAGAAAAAACGTAATTCGTAAAAACGTAAACGTAATAAACCTTATTTTTAGAAAGAATGACGTAAGGCTTAGTTAGACAAAATCATAGTGATAAATAACATGCAAAATGGATATATTTTTTAAAATAATAAAATAATCAAATTTCGTATTTTGCACCGAAAGATCGTTGTCCAACTAACATATTCTGTTTCAAACTTTTAAAACTTTTAACTTTAAAAAAAACTTTTATTTTTTTTTCCTCCAAATGCCATAGAAGCTCTAATGTACGATTTTCTGATTAATAAAAAGCTATTTAATTATCTTTTGGTAATATATTACAATTGTTTTTTGTAATTTTCTAATTGTTTTGCATAAAATTACACATTGCAATCAAAAACAATCTTCAATTCTAGCCATGAAGCATTGTCTTCCTATTTTGGGAAACTGAAATTAGCTACAAAAAGACATTTCATACATAGGCATACAGCAATCATTTTAAGTCTATATATAAATATATTTAAACTGGAAGTTTTCATTGAATATTATGTTATACAAGATGCATCTCGGCAGTATAAAATAATTTCGAATAATAACATTAAAATAAGTTAGATAATAGCAACGCCCACGTACTGCATTTGCATTGAGAAACATATTGAATTAAATTAATCTTCATAACCTCCCCATGTTTTCATTTGATGTTAAGTTAATAAAATGAAATGTCTTGATTTTGTCTTATACACACTTAAGTAAATGCCATGATATTACCCTTGTTTTGGATGAAATATCTCATAACGTTCGGATTTCCTTTCTGCACAAAATTGTTTGACAGAATATAATTTAAAAAATACGCAGATGTATTTGAAAAAACATTTTTAACGAATTCAAATGTTAGACTATTATAATAATTCCCCATTATTTAAATCTCAACTATTATAATAATAGAATAATGCAGTTTATTATCACAATTATTTTAAATGTAACTATTTTTTTAGCTTCTGACATGTGTAGGCACTATCGTCATTATTATGAAAAGGTAAAGAAACAAAGCAACAGCTAAGAAAGTCTGATATCGACTTTTCTCTTGAATAAATTTCTAGAAAATATTCTTAAAATATTTTTAATTGATTAAAAAGAAAAATATATATATGGTAAAATAATAGATATCTCTGAAAAGACATTTTTTTAAAAATTGTTAGTTAATCGAAAAATTATTTTATGCTGTAATATTTTCGTAAGTAATTCTGTAATAAATCTCAATGTCGGTTAATTTTTAATTATTTAAAATACTTATAGTTATAAAATGTTTCTTCAAGTTGCACATTTCCACTCTAAAAAGTATATATGTGACAATTGTGGTAATTCTATGTGGGATAACCTAGTCTTGTGTGTGCAGAGTGCCAACACACACAACATTAATATATATTATAAGAGCATTGATTATTTTTCCTTTTATAGTAATGCGTTTCTATACTTATGCTAAACTTGTTGAAGCGGAGAAGATGTATAAAAATTTTAATGAGAATCATTTTAATAAGTACTTTTCTTAAAAGTATTATTATATAGTATCTAAAGTGTTGCAACTTCTTCCCTTGTATTAGTCATAGTTATATTTTCCTCTTTATTTAATCACAGTTACATATTTCCTATTTATTAGACCGTTATATTTCCCCCATTATTTAATCACAGTTATATATTTCTCATTTATTACGTACAGTAGTATTTTTTCATTATTTATTACAGTTTTGTGTTGTTTATTCATTAGTTACAGTTATATTTGTAATGATAAAATTTTAAAAACTTCTGGACACAAAAAAGTCTTTTAAGAAAGTATTCTATATATATTTTAAGTAAAATATACGTAGATAAAATGTACTATTCTAAAAATATATATTTAAAATGTACCATAATCTAAGATAAAATTTACATTGGAATCCTAAGTCAATTCTGTCACTGCTACAATGAACAAAATTAAGTCAACATTCACATTAAATGATTAAACTGTGAATCAACTCCTTTCACAGGTCATTGCTTAACAGCTAAGAGCTTTCAAAACAATCATCTTCAATACTCTTTTAAAAGTTAAAGTAAGAAGAAAGTCATTCATTCTTATCTTAGTACAAAGTGAAAACTTAAAACATTTTACAGAGTATTTCGAACTTTTCACATCGCTATCAATCTTTGAATTTGAACTCCTGCATAACAAATTGAATTTTAGCGTCCATTAAAGTTCGATGGAAGTTTTCCTCCCGGAGGATTTGCTCTTTAATGTGCCCTTATAATCAAGAACAAATTCGAAGAGTACGTTAAATTTCCATTTAGCATCGCCGAAAGATTTTCATCACGACCCAAATAGTTAGCAGGTTGTTCTGTCACGTGGGTAACACAAATCCCTAATTGGACTGCGTGCTTAGGATTTCAGCTCTTGACGTGAGTTTGAAATTCCACAGATGCCTCGGTGGTCTGTGAGAAGCTTACAAACATGGCAAATGGCCATATTGAAGCGCTGGAAACGCAGTAAGCACTTTTACTGGTAATGTAGAAATAGTAAGCCCTTGCACCAAATCCTGTGTTTTCGAAACAAAGTTTAATGCGGAAAGTAGTCATAAAATGGGATCCACCTCAACGAACATGCTGCGATATTACCCAGGTCACTTAAGGTGAAAATTATAGCTTAGTAAATAACTGGATTTTACCAAGTTTCAAAAATTTAACTTTCGGCGTTAGTTACATTTGGTATGATATGATAAAAATATTTAATTGTGTTTCATTGAATAAAATGGCTCGAAGGATTCGAATTCATAAACTTTTCGTTTCCTTCATTACATTAAAAGCCATAAAGGTGAGGAAGTATTGCTTCTTATTATATGATATATGATATAGATTTTAGAAAATTTCTTAAATAAAATAAAAGCTATCTTGATTTTTTAAAACATATATGTGGATAGTAACAATAACAACTGCACAATTTGTATTAAATATCATTTAAAAAGCATTCTCTGAACAGTTAATTTTCAATAATGAAATGAAATTCATTTTAACTTCAAGTTTGATTCACAATACATACTGGTAATACGAGTAGATGGGGGAGGGGGGAGATTAATGTCTTATTGAAATTCCATATGTATTTACAGAAAATAGGAAAGGTATATATTAAACCTCAGAGAAATCAATAGGATGTTTTTTATGAAATTATTTTAATATATTCTAAATAGTTATCTCTTAAAAATGATTATTCTCTCAGTTTCATTATTGAACTTTTAAATATGAATCAGAAATGTGATTTTTTACATGCTTTGCACATTATAATATTTTTCTTGTTTCTGCTTTCCAATATAGTTGTATTGAAGATTTTTTTATTATAATTTTTTTAGATTCAAGAGACACAAATATGACATATTTTGATACATAAATTTTATTTATTTGATTCCTAATATTTTTCAGATTTGTTCTTTACTAGCTATTGAAACTAAGATAACTTTTCCTCTACTTTATTTTAATTTGAATAAACCTGTGATTTTTAAACTGTTAATATGCCAAATCGTAATCACATTAATTCTTTTTTTAAACAGATTATAGTCTTTTAGATTTATTATGATTTTTTTATACTTCTAAGAAACTGCACAACTTTTTTTTTATTGAATTGTAAAACCTTTATAAAAGTGATACAACCAAAAATATTTTTAAGTATTTCCTTAGTCTTTACCCCGCTATCGAAAACTTCGAATGAATTTAAAATAGTTTTGATAAAAGGTATAGAAATTCAAAAGCTTTGAGAGCATGGGAACTTTACATGAGCAAAGCGAGTATCTTTATTCTATTCAATACATATTTTTCGTAGATATATTCAGCAGTTTAACAGATTTCTCAAATGTATGTAAAAATATCCATATAGGTTTTTTTTCCGTTTTGAATATTTTTAGCGTACATAACAGAATTCTTTTTCATACCGGAACTTAGAGGCATCACTCGTTTCTAACTGAATCCGAATATCTCGCAACTCTCTCTGAAATTTTTACATATATTTCTTCTTTTCCATATTGCGTTGAATCATTGAAAATTTTGACTGCCCAGAAATAATATTAAACATAAATTTTATATACAATTATTTGTCTGAGACTTTAAAAATCTTGTTTTTAAATATTTTTAATGAATTGGTTTTGTATCCGTCTTTCTACTCTTTAAACGCTTAAAATTCATAGCAATAAATCTGTGCCAACTATTTTAAAATTGCCATAAGTTAAAACTTAAAATTACAAAAGAAATATACAGTATCAACTATGATTCCAATAACCCCAGTATATTTCATCTTTATTAGTTAAAAAAATTTAAAATCAAACCTTCAATTTAATGCATTTCAGCCGATTTTAGAGATGGATAATTAAATAAAAACAATCTGCCGAATTCGTAAATGATATTTATAAGTACACACTTACTAACTGGATATATTTGAAGTGGAAAAACTGAAGACTTAGTCAACTGTTTTTTCATTTTTTTAGGTTTTCTATCAAAAAAAAAAATACGAATAATTTTTATTAATGACGAATTGATACAAAATTTAATTTGTTTCATCTGATCTTTCTTCAAAAGTGTATTTCACAAAATAATATTCATAACATTCAAAATAATATTCATAATATATTTCATAAATATTAGTGGGGAATCAATGTATTATTAAATAGTGTTTCCAGTTTCTTTAGTCGAAAATCTGCCCCCGCTTACATAACTCGTTGTAAATTGAGTAAGTAATTATAGTTGGCAGTTGCTTTGAAAGGTAATTATTCTTCCCTTGCAGAAATTCTTTAGGAAATTCTTCAACTACCAAGTTTCATTTAGAATCAAAAGGCAATGTGCTGGGAAGTAATCATTCAGCATGCTGTTCTAACAACTACATTTATGAAATTATTTTAATTAACTCAATTTTTAAGAGTAAATTCAGATATAAAATAAAATCTTTCATTATAATCTGCATTTTTACTTACCAACAATATGCAAGAAAGTATGTGTAATAAAAGTAATAAAAAGTAATAAAAAACACTGTGTGATTTACAACCGTAAACAGCAAATAATGTGATATATATATATATAGTAGAAAATTACCATGTGTTTTCTCATGTATGACTTCAATATTTTCTCTTTATTTTTATTATAGCTACTTTAAATATATTGAATAATTTTGCTATTGGATAATCGTCAAAGTAACCAGCTATATCTTCATTTATAGCAAGCAGTGACTTTAAGCAGAAATTATTCTTTTAATGCAAGCTTTCGAAGAACATTTCTAAAATTCCCGTCCTAAAAATAAAATCTTAAAATAATGTATGAAATATCCTTCTGATAAAATATACGAATATATCTCAGGTGAAACGTTAACGAAACAGAAAATTAATAATGCCACAAAGAATTAGAAACTTATCATTTATATATGTGGTATTTTCCTCATTCGTTCTAGTAAGTCAGATGTTATTAATATTAGAATTCAGACTTGAGAAAATAATCACAAGAATTGATACGATTTATTGAAAGAACTTCAAGGTATTAGTAATGATGAAGCATCGCTTTTTATGGAATCCTAACTAAAAAGGATTTTTAATCATTGAAATGAAAATCATTTCCTCTAAAAAATATTTTCAAATGTTCTGAAATCTAATGTATATCTCATGCAATTCTAATTTGAGGCTTTTGTATATTAACTGAAGTTTCATTTTATTCCCCAAACATATTTTGCTTTTTTAACCACAAAGTATCTTTATTTGTATTTAATAAAAATTTACTTTTAATATTTATTTTAACTGAAAGCTGATTTACTTTAATAAAGTCCAAAGTATTTAAAGAGATTTAAGAACACATTAAATAATCATAAATATAAAAATATGATTGTCTTTGCACTGATTTTCTTGATAAATTTATTTAATTAACATTTTGCTTTCACTTTTATTTATATCTATGGGGGAATATAAAATAAAAGTAAACCATTTTAGTGTCGTAATTAAAAATATCAATTAATAATCTACTTTGACATTATATTCGTCAATCTCTGTGGCTCTTTTGATGTAACGTATATTCGAGTTCATTGTTAAAATAATTTTTGAAAGTGGCTTAGATAATAATTTCTAAATTTCTTGCACTGATTGACAAATATTTTTTTTTATTAAATCAATCAATGAATGTCAAATATATTAAGAGCATGTAATACCTCAGCAAAATATTTATTTCTATAAACCAACAGAGAAATAAGTAATAATCAAAATCCTTTAAAATCGCATGAGTGGAAGCTGCTGATTCTGAATTCCAGAAAATTTTATGTTGCATGCTTAAATGTATTACATATGTATCAAATGCATTTTGTCTTCAGTGCCATAAAAACACAGACTAAAATAATTTGAAATTTTCAAAATCCTAACCATTTTGGCTTGTGAAATTATTCATTTATATTAGTAACCAATCTTATGCAATTTTTATTGCCTCTCTTATCTGATTAGTTTGCATTTGCAGTGTAGCATTTTCTTTATTATTTGTAATTTGTAAAGAAATGAAATTAAACAGAATTTAAAAACATATTAAAACCAGTGTGCCTCAAGATGGGAACATTTTTGCTGTTTTAAACCAGTCTCGGCATCACCAAACTAATACAATCACTTCTTGAAAAACCTTTAAAGTGATCTGCGGAAAGGCTTATTCCTAATGGAAAACGATCAAACCCAAAATCCTTTCATTGCCTTATCCCTCTGCATTTTAATGAATCCCATTGAGTCCAACTAAAAATAGTCTAGCAACCCTCATAAAAACTTCCTCCTCCCCATCCACTCCCCTCCCCACCGAAAAACAAAGCAGCTTAGAAAATAATCTTAAAAGCTCGATAGTTTTCAAATCTCTAAGACTTCTGCAAACGATAGACAGAAGTAGAAACAGACACCTCAAGCAAAATCGTTAAATCTACTTTCATTTCAAGAACTTTGGAGTGGGGAGAACAATCAAATGTAATTTCGTTCAGTATCCCGTTTCAATTCCTTTTCTTACCCCTTCTTTCGTCCCCCAACTTGCATTCACCCAGGCAACCTCCCCCCCCCCCCGAGAAACGGAATTCTTCCACCACTTCCTTTCTTTGTTCAAAACACTTGAATTCCGTCGGTGGTTTCTTTTCTCTTCGAGAAAAGGTAGCAGAGTGACAGTGAACAAATACACACTTACCCGCATGTTCTAGTTCGAAAAAGTAATAAGGGCCATCGCGATCCGTGTCTCATTTCGGGGTGTTTCAGTTCAGGTGATTTAATGATGCTGTTTGTTGTTGTTCCTTTAAAAACCTGGGAATTTTCCATGTGTTTTCTAAACAAGCCGTTTCTGCAGTTGAAATGTTTCATTCCAGAAGAAGGAATAAATGGGAAAAAAATATCCGAAAGAAACAAACACAGCAAATCTAATTTATTTTAAAGTAAAGGAAAAGCCCACGTCACAAAAACAAGTATTCCCCGCATAAGTTGAAACAACAAAATAAAAAAATAAAAAGAAAAGAAGACTATATTAAAAATAATATTCAAAATATAAAATTTAAAAAAAATGTGAAAGGCATTTTTTTTCCTAGGAAAAATTTTTATTCTAAAGATTGACCTTGAAACGTCTCCTCAATATACTTTAATGTGACGAATTACATTTCTTTTAATAGATAGTTTGCTTATCTAAAACATGGCTGCAAAATGGTTATAAATTTCCATAAAGATCCATGCCACATCGAAACTGTGGAATCTAATTATAAAAAGATACCATTTAACAATACAACTCCTTATACTACGTGATAATCTAATTCTTTAAGCTGATAATTTTTATGTGTGGGGGGGGGGAGATTCACAGTTCTTTTATAATTGTCAAAGAGTTAAGGAATTAATTTTACTTCACTAAATTTATTTTGAAATACATTCTGGCATGGAATGAAAGCAATTCGTTTAAAATATATAAATGGATAATTCATGTATTTTAGAATTTGATGCAGCTGTTCTACTGATAAAGTAAGCTACTAAAAAGTATAATATTAAACAATGTATATTGTTTTAAAAAACAAACTGAATAAAACATTACTCTTTTTTTATTTTATTAGTTGGAATTTTCCTATCTGATAAATGTAACTTTAATTCAATATTATGTTACACATTTTGCCTCAGTTGCTTTGCATTACGCAAATGCCAATTTTTAAGTTTTTTTTATGATAGTTTAATGCATAATTACTTTTGTTGTCATTATGAATAAAAAAAATCAATTTAAACTTTCTAATCTGATAAATGTAGCTTTAATTGTACATTATATTACATATCTTTTTTTCAGTTATTTTGCATTATGCAAACACATTTTTTAAAGTTTACCTTATGATAGTTATATGCATTATTATTATTGTTGTCCTTTGGAATTAAAAATAAAATATGCACTGATATTTTCTTATTTTTCAAATGGATGAATCCACATTCCACATCAATTCAATAAAATTAACTCACTTTTTTCACTTCCGATAATATTGAATGAACCATTAAAAGTTGCTTATTTTTTGTAGTTTTGGTGATACAATTCAGTTTCCGTCTTTCTTCCGATTGCTTCATGTATTATTGTCGCATCAAAGCAATACACATTTTAAGATCTTCTATTCTTCCAGCTCACAATCTTGTATTCTTCCTGGGACTCTTCTGTTTTTTCTCATGTGTAAAGGCAGATGTTGTTGAAAAAACAAAACGCTCAATGTAATAGGAAACAAATTGTGTCGTCTTCAATTTTGTAGAGTTAAATTCTGTCCTACGATGTGCCCACAACAGCGTAAACAGAATCGACAAATAGTTTCAGCCGTAAAAGGAGATAGAGATTTTTTCCATTCTAAATTATTTTTACTATTTCTTCTGCTCTTCCTGAGGTTTCCTTTTATCTTGTAGATAAAAGTGTCCCGGTGCCGTAAAGCGATTGTAATTTTCGGAAGCGGGGCTTAGAAATAAGGGGCAAGCACAAAAACAGGGAATGGTCTGACGAGATGAGAATAATGTTCATGTCGAAATAGGTTGAGAAAGAACAAAATGGCAGTGGTATGTGGATTGGAGTTGAGTTCGGAAGAAGAAAAAATGCTGTAATCATATGCTTTACTCATCGGAATTGAAAGGATAAATTCAAACTTTTCTTTGAAATATCGCTTTTCCTTCCGAATTCATGCAAATAAATGACAAAAAAATGCTAAGTACAAGGATGTTTTTATTTCCTTAAGAGAAAAAAAGCTTTAGGAAAATAATTTAACGCATTCCTTTAGCATCAAAACAGCTACAATTTCCTTTTCTTTTTCCATCTCATTTTTATCCAGCAAATGAATAATCACGATAATTAGCCAGCTACTAAATTAGAACTTAATCTAACCAGATTTAATTAGAACTAAATCAAAGATAGCTGCGTCTATGCAAATTATTCAATTCTATGTTAATAGCAGGGCTTTTTCCCCCCATATTTCTTCTAATTTATATTTCAATGTTTGACAGAATCAATTTCAGCTTTTGGATTCTAAGACCCTGTTTATTGTGAAAAATAAAAACTTATAATGTTTTGGCACAGAAGAAATTCCTATGAATTAAATAGCAAGCACTTCAGATTTTAAATTAATTATGCATATTAAGCATATATATATATATATATATATATATATAT
>JAPMOR010087396.1:52585-68721 GCA_026543865.1 Argiope aurantia
ATATACATACACACACACACACGAAACATCTAGTTTTTTATATACCAATGCGAGGAAAATTACTAGAGGGAGATAAAACTGAAACAGAGTTGTGGAAGGCCAAAACATACTAACGTATAAAATGCCGTGAATAAACGTATAAAATGTCGAATCAGATTAAAGAAAACCATATTGAAAGAGTTTATTATTCAACCAGTGGATAATTTAACAAACAGATTTTCTTCATGAAAAATATGACTTTCCATTAATAATAATGATTGTTTGATGCCGTCTCTGCATATACAGACCAAGAATATTCAATATTTATTGAAAATAAGAACCAATGATTGAAACAGATGCTCATGGGAAGGTACTTTTTTAATTGGTTATTTTTTGCTGGATATAAGCGTCCCTAAAGGCTTCTACCTAAAGCACCCCACATATGTTCTAAGAATTAAAAAAAGGTTAGAAGACAGGACAATGCATTTTAGCGGTTTCATCACTTTCCAGAAAAGCTATGGTGTGATTGGATGAGGTATGGATGAGGAACAGAGGGGGAAAACAGTTGACAGAAAGTGGAATGTTCCTATTATTCTTACAAACTGATGATGTGAATCACTTGCGACACAAAAATATTCTTTTCTGTGTAAAGGGTTGACTTCTTTGATAAGATTTACAATTTTTGAGTTTCTTACAGCAATCTAATCAGCGCAGTCGATTAGCAGTTGTCAATATAATAAAATGTTTGGAATGGCAGGAGAATAAAGTAACTTTGTGAAGAGTTTACGATAAATATTAACTTATTTCTTTGTGCAAATGTCTCATATGACTAATGGGTGATAAACCTGAATGATTGGTATCAATTTCTTCCATGCACGATTTTTATATTGGTCTCTTGGTGTCATTGTTTTCCTTGACCGGCTAAAAAAAATCTATCCGGAAGCTTTACCTGGGGCTGAAATTGTTTATCAGATTCATGAGATGGCACTTTTATTGATTATAATCGCTTGATCACATTGGTCATACAATGTAATCAATATTGGTCATACAATGTAATCAATATTGGTCATACAATGTAATCAATCATCAATTAAACCATCATCAATTTAAACCACCTGTAAAGCCATTTAAGAGGTTTTTTGTGGATATATTTTGTGCAATATCATATGAGATATATCCTGTGCATGATCAGAGAGTGTGCAAATTCATCTGAGTAAAGTAATCTCAGTTCAAATGAGCAAGTAATAGCTTATATAAACTTGCTGATAATATCAGTTAGAACGTTTTTCAATCTTTTTATTGCAATCATTCAATGAGTGTGTTGAATACAAGCATTTTACATGTCATCATTTAACTTGTGATGTCTTTTTCTTGATATTTGCATACGAATAATCTTATTGAGTTTCATTTTCATTGTTCTAATCAAGCCCTCTTTCATATTTTCATAATTGTCAGCCAAAAATATCCATTGCTTAATTTCTATAAGCAATGATAACTACTTTTTTTTCTGTAGCAATTTTTTTTAATACACTCAAAACTTTCTATAATATAAAAAGTACATTTTTGTTACTGTCAGGCTCCTTTATAAAAATAATAATTTATAATTTTTTTATATTAATAATCACATTTCATTGAGAAATAATTTCTTTTTTAGCTCACAGAATATCAATAAAGAGCAGAGGGACTTACTGAAATTCTTTTCAACCAAAAATCTTCTGATTTGTGGAATTCATCGTAGCCAATCATCCATTTAATCATGAGAGCTGCAAATCCAATATCGAGCTCTTCTACTTCTGTATACTCAAAATTATGGGAATTATTAAGAACTACCTCACAGAATAGATCGAATATTCTAGATAAGAATCTAATGGAAATCATAATATTAAGTAGTGCCCAAATTTTAATTCACTATATACTCGAAAAATAATCATACAGCTTCCATCAAAACTGTTAGCCTTCAACATCTAATAAGCTGTCTCACATTATACAAATCATAATCTTATATAAGTATCCGCCTTTAAATTTTAATATAGCAAACTACAGGAAACATTATTTTTAAAGATGTTATCATTGATGAGTTAAAAGTAAAAACATCAAAATAATTAAACGTTACAAAAATGAGTATATAACAACAGCCAACATTTTAAACTGTCTTTTAAATTGGTATTTTCATATTGGTATTTTTCAAAACTCCAATTTGCAAACATATTTTTATTAGACATTTTTCAATTTAAAAATGTCATGGTATTTTTTTTCGGGTTGGATATTGTCTTATTTCATTCTTTATTCTATTTTTGGGGGTATACATTTCCTCGTTATATTTAACTATTTCTATATCTTTAAGTTTCAAATCCATATTGTACTTTCTTTCTCCATTGCTTCTTTAAATCTTTACCAATTCAAATTACAAAATGAATCCAATTACCTGAATGGTTATATTTGTAAAGTTGTGCGGTGATTAATATTTTGCAAGCCTAATAAATATTTACAGTTAGTATGCTAATTAAGCAATGATAATTGCGTTCTTCGTCACGTTATAAAGAGGTATGAACACATGGGTGATGTAATTCACTTTACTGAAATTAAAGCATTCGCTCAAAGAAAAATGAATATCCAATTATATGGAAAACAATTTACCAACTCTGCTAGCTAATCAGAGGTATTCTCTGCCCCAGTACAAGCCAGAATGAAACCAGGTGTTGCCCTTCATCTCTTTGTTGTCTCAGATATTTAATATCAACGTATTCCAGTCATATTAATTGAACAGTCAGCGTGGTACAAGACAGTCTCTTGATTAACGTCATGGAGAAACATCAACTTTGACCCACTTGAAGCTCCGACGCCACGCGCAATTTCCGCTAACATTTCCTCCAGACTGTAAGCTAGTTATAAATAATTTATGTGTGTAGGCTTCAGTATCGAACAGGAGCAAATTCACTTCGGATAATGCAGGGGAGATCGGAAGGGAAGTAGGTCAAAACAATAGATTGAAGCATGTTTGGTTTTTAGAAGTATGTTTAGGTATAAATACTTTCGACAGTCCATCACAGATTGTCTGTTTAAGCAGTACATGTCAATAAAAAGGTAAATGATGCGAAAATTAAGTAAAATTAAGAATTTTGTATTTTCAATGTATTATGAGTACTGAAAGAAATATAATTATTTATTGTAGGAATCGTTTATCAATCAATATATATATATATATATATTTATGTGTGTGTGTGCGTGTGTGTGTGTGTGTGTGCGCGCGTGTGTGTGTGTGTGTGTGTGTGTGCGCGCGTGTGTGTGTGTGTGCGTGTGTGTGTAGTAATTTGCAAGATCAAGGGACAAATATACTTTAAAAAATTCAAAATAGGTGACTGGGAAAAAGTTGAGAAACAAGGTCAAGATAAATTATAATATTTTTTAAAAACATCATGAGTATAGATTTATTTTTTAGAAGTAATTTTCATTGATTCTTATTTAAATTAAAATTGGAAAGCATTATATGCAAGAGAGAAAGCAATGCGCAATAAAAGAATATTATAAACACAGAATAAGAAACTTAGAAAAGCTATCAAATGCCTTTTAATTAATGTCATTTTGGGGAAATCGATTTGACTTCAAATAATCTAATTCATTGCTTTCTGTATTTCTAATGAAATCGCTTCATTTCATAACAAGATCATATGATCATTATAAATATTCTATTCATCAGATTAAATGGTTTATCTCTTCTCTGTGACATCGCATTTTTTCTTGTCTGATGAGATCCAACAAAATTTTTTAAAGCACTCAGTTGGTAAGTAGTATTCAGCATATATTTAAGAACTCGGATTAATTCCAAAATAAGAAGAATTTCATCTTCTTAGAGATTCGGAAACGGAATTTTACTGAAAGATCACTTAAATATTTCAGTTGATTTCGAAATTCATTCAGCTGCGATATGGCAACATAACCGTATTAGAAAATCGTCAGTCAAGTGATTACAATGGCGGAAAATTTCATAATGCACTTCGTACAACATATTTAGATATCAGCAAATTTCAAAACCTCTTTTTCCATTAGAATGATTCATTTCGGAATAATAATGGCTTATTATTAATTTATTGAATGAGGGTATTTTAATTCTAATTTGTTATTTTACTTTTTAGGTGCTATTTTTAGTTTAATGCAATAGAGTTTTCATTAGTGTTCCTATTTAAATATGTTTCACCATCTAATAGTCACAAGAGCAAATTAAATCAAAATAATTATTTTTAAAATAATTATCATCTCTCATAGCCTCAAGCACCATCATTTGTCTGATGAAAACATTCTGATTTCTTTGATTATTCATTATTACCATTCTCATTAACATTCCTAATCAGAAATTCAATGTCATTCAAAAATTTTCCTTGAAATTACTTTTCTACATTATAGCGAGGAAAATAAATTCATGAATTTATCACAGATTTTATCCATTGTGTTGTTTACTTATGTATCATTTATAAAATATTCTTTGAACCGTCATAAGATATTAAAAATGACAGAAGCAATGTAAATATAAAAATTCAAAAATCTTCCATTAATAAAAAATTCAAATGACAAGATTTTGAATTTTTATTGATATCATCTTTTTAATTCGCATTTCTAAACATCCACTGACTGCACTCCAGTTTTAACTCAAAATAAACTGATTTAATTGAAAATAGAAATACTTGACAAAATTAAAATAAAGTGAAGAAGAATTAAAACAGTAAAGGAATGGGATATTTTCGAATCATGAAATATTAATGAAAATATGCTTATTAGAAATTAATATTTTGCAATCTCGATAAATCATGCGGAATTTATCATAAATACTTTCTGACATATTTGGAAAAAAGAATTCAGAAATAATTAGATAAATATATTTATTTAGATCATCATTCGAGCTTTACACATTAGACATTAACTCATATGTACAGGTAATTGTACAGGTACTCATATGTACAGGTCATAAATAAACAAATAATGTTGAGAAGTAATTCAAAATAAAAGAAAACTGATTGAAAAATCCATTTAGAATGCTTCCAGAACATCACAGATAGAGAAATAAAGTTTAAAATTATTTTTATATTTGTTATCATCACATTTTTTTTACGATTATGGAATTCGAAAATAAATTGCAAATCAAACACTTATTTCCATAAATGAAAGAAATTTCCAATTAGATTTGTTCTTCAGCAAATGTTGCTGGATGATTTTTGAGGATATTTGAGATAGTTTTAATTTTAGTTCATTTTCTAACAAATATCGAAAAATAAAAAATACATAATATAATTATCTTAATATTGAAAACATATAAACATATGTTTTCAATATTATATATTATGTTTATTACTGTAAGCGAAGAGTTTGAAGCTGTTATCCAAAGTTTATCCGTTCTCTATTTTTTAAATGGCCTAAATGAGTTTAATTGAGAAAAAATGCAATAGAAACGCTTCGTAATTATGATTTATTTCTAAATAAAAAATAAATTAGATTCTGCAATAATTTTAACTTTTTTAAGATACATGAATGAAAGATTTTCCTAAATGTAAGACAGTGTTTCTTATTTCATATCCAACACTATTGATTTGTAACTGTATCCATTTACTCTATTATTTCTAAGCCCCGCTTCCATATATCCATTTACAAATCAATCAACGGTAATTTGCAATTGTTGAATGGCGAGATCAATCGTCTAAATTAAAAGATATTTATATTGTAGGCATTGATGGACTATTATATTCTAGAGTTTCTTTAATTTATTAAATATTTAAAAAATCATCCTTTTTTGAGAGAAGTTAAAGTATGAAAATTACAGAATCATCCATACTCCTTATTCAGAATTCTTTTGTCTTTTTGTTATTCAATCAGTTTGAGAAGAGAATATTATCTGCATTTATATCATTGCAATCTTTTGTTGATGTTATAATTTCTATTAACTAAATTTTATATTAAAGACTTTATAAAATAGTTCTAACTCATACTTTTGGCCTTCAAATTATAAGCGCCTAATGAGAATTAATTAGAATGCACAGTACAATTCATTTCATGCATGTAAAAAGATTTGCGTGTTTAGTTATAGGACATAGGGCTACAAATTCTTGTATCTATTCTCCTAAATAAAATTATTATAAAATTTATTCATAAGCTCAAACAGAATAATGTAATAAATAACAAAGCAATCTATAAATATTAATTACAATTTATAAAACAATCGATAAATATTAATTGCAATTTATAAAACAATCTATTAATAATAATTAGAATTTATAAAACAATCCATTAATATTAATTAAAATTTATAACACAATCAATAAATATTTATTACAGTTCAGACAAATCAGTTCTGTACTGAAACTGAAACTGTATTTAGTCAGTTCTACGCTTGTACTGTCTGCGATCAAAATGCCAGACATTTGAATGAATATTTAAATAATAAAATAAATTTAAATATATATTAAATGAGATCTTGACCCAATTTGAAGTATAACTCTAAAGTTCCTCGAAACACATTAATTTAAAATTGTTCTGAAGCAGGTCTGGATTTACGAGAACACTTAAGTGAAACTCAATATGCCGCATTAAATTTAAATACTATTTCAGATTCTCTAGAAGTATAATTTAATCATTTAGCTTTAATTTGTATATAATTAAGCAATATGAAACAAAAGCAATATTCATTTCAAAGGAAACATTTAAGCCTCTTAAGCACTGAAGAGTTATTTAATGCATTTCGAAATACTCTTACGTCCATGCAATGAATTTTAACTGAAGCCAACTCTGAATTATAATTTTTCTCATCGTTTTCCAATAGGCTTTATCCATTGCTTCAATTGAAAAGTTCATATTTTCCTTTCAATTGCATTTCTTTGTGGCAGAAGTCCATGTCAGCAATCGATATTCTTACGTACTGCATGCGATTCACTTTAACTGAAATACTGTACACAATGCAATCGATATTTTAAGCTAACTAGGGTTAAATTGATTTAAAATGACGGAGGCTATCCTAAGTAATAAATTACGTACGGTTTAACCACTGATAAATTATCTTGGATATTAGTTTAAAAGTTTTCAAAGTCCTTACTAACACCACATCCGTTAAAGTCATTGCTGTGTATTGCGGTGTCGGAAACTCATTCATCCTTTTAGAATTTGTGAATGAAGATTCAAATTTAGATGCAAAATACGATGATTCATAGCAGCGGAAATACATAATATCCGTAAGAATGTGCCAAACAATGCAATAAAGAAGTACATGCCGTGTTTTCATTAAAACTCAGGAACATCGATGATCAAAATAAGGTACAAATTTAATTATTTCGGATAATTGGCTTTCACAGTGAATGCGTTTGATCATCTTGCGGTTCATGCCATAATCATATCAATTCAGATATTTGTCGTCATCGGTGGATAATATCGATAATGTGGAGGTGAATTTTGTTTAGATTAATCAAATTACTTCGGATAAACAAACATTTATATTTAATTAATATATATATAGCTGAGAAATAAAATTGTGTTAAAAATGCTTTAAGAAATGTCAATAATTTCGGTTAATAAAGTGTTGCAGTATTTCACACGCATGCATATATATATATATATATATATAAACACATACAATATTAAAATATTTCAAATTATACTTGGAAAACTGCATTCTTTTTAGTTATTAATGCTTCCATAGCGAAATTAATAGGTAAAATCAGCCGAACAGCTCAGACTTATTAGTTTTAAGGTATTTTGCAATATATCCTGAAATTGCGGGAAAATAGTAAACGATAATTGATGACGCATCTAGGGTCCATGCGTTTTCTGAAGAAATTAGCTGTGTCGAAACATGTGTTATAGTGCAGAATTATACAGTAAGTAATATGGTTATTGTTGGGGAACCCCATCAAAATCTTTTTCCCATAGAGAATGCATAGTGAATTGATGTTTTCAACCATTTTTAGGGAAATCGAGAATGAGGGTGGAGGGAAACAGACGTGTATTCAGAAGTATCTGGGGATCATGAAGTCGTTTATATAAAACCAAAAAATTAAAAAAATGAAACTTAAGATTGATTTTTTGGTTTTGGTTTTGATTTTAAATACGCTGACACTATTATGTTACATTCAGTTTTTATAGTAAATAATGAGTGTAGGAAGAGTCATCCAATTCTATTGTTACTTCGTTCATTTTTTTAACCACTTTGTGACAATCTGAAATATTTTAAATAGTTCGAAGGTAAATTTTTCTTTACTGTATTAAATGATATGCACCTTCTTCTATGTACCCATGTACCCTATTCTATGTTATACAAATATTTTAGGATCATATATTATGATAGAGGCTTTCCTTTCGGTTATTTTATATGAAATAATATTTAACTCGATCTATATAAAATGTAATATTTGTAGCGACTGAAATTTAAATAAATAATATTTTTAATTTTATAATTGAAATATTCTAAGTTTTGGTCTAAAAAGATTCTTAAAATAAATGAGAAATAACAAAATTGAAAGGCGAGGGCCATAAATTTATTAAAAAAGGACGACGGTGAAAAATTAACTAAATAAAATTTTCATTGAAAAATCTTTAAATCATAGTAATTGCAATTAATTGTCTGATTTCGCAGAAAATATTACTTCGAGCAATTAGAAAAATATTTATTATTTCGAATTCAAAGAGATAGCAGTTTACCATAAATAACAAATAAGGATGTATAACCTAAAATTATCTTCTTCTAAGCATTTAATAGGTATTAACAGAATATTATTAATTAATTTTTAAAAAAGATACTTTGCCAAAAAAATTAATGTTATATTTTTAAAAAATATTTCTAAATGCCCCTATTTTCCAAATCACGAATCCGAATTAAAGAGAGTTCTTGACAATGAATTGAAGCACTTTCATTGGACAAAGAAATTAGCTTATTCTATATTTTTTTATTGAACATTTATAAATCCTCCGTGCACCACAAAGTACCACACGGGGCTTACAGAAGTAAGTATGTAACACATTACAAAAAGAAAAAGAAGAAAATTTAACAGTTATGAAGGATTACAGATGTCAGCAATAAATTTACAGAAATTTACAAATGCACCTCTAGTGGAAATAAGTTGGTGAAACTCTGAAGGCCAATTCATGTCCTTGACAGTCAGTCTTAGGATCTGTCTTTCTTTGACAAACTTCGAACATAGAAGGAGCACATGTTCAACATTTTCCTCCCCACCAATATTACAATCGCAGGAAGATGACTGAAACAAATTAAATTTGTACAAATAACTTTTAAAGTTACCATGACCAGTTAGAAATTGGGTCACTTTGTAATTAGTATAAAAATGATGGCTTGACAGTCTTTTATTAATGGATGGAAAAAATTTCTTTCTTAAGCTCCCTTTATTTGAAAGGAGATATGTTTGATTCCAAGACTTCACCATTTTTTCTCTCGTAATCTTCTTGTAAAAGGATTTAGGAATATTAACGTCAATGTCGATTTTGCGCTTAGTGGCAGCTTTTACAAGCCAATTGGCCCGCTCATTTCCATAAATGCCAGTGTGTCCACGAACAAATGTAAAAACTATTGAGATATTTTTATCTTTCAGGCTTTCAATTTGCTTTTGGATTTCAACGATTATGTTGTTAGACGAAGAAATACACTTCAAAGAATCCAAGGATGATAGAGAATCGGTACAAATAAGATAGTCTGAGATTACACTATTTTGTTCAGCGATCCATATGATGGCGAAGTTTAAACATAAGAGTTCCACTACAAAAACTATATATTCATCACGAATTCTGAATTGAAAGTGCTCGGATTCAATACCACTTCTGAAAACAACAAATGCGAAACCAACTCTACCATCAATTTTACTGCCATCAGTATACCAAATAATAGGAAAAACATCCTTGGTTTTATCACTAAATTGAACAATATTGATAACGGTTCTCGCTGTGGGATGAGGGAGAAAAGATGGAGACAGAATATAATCATAATTAAAGATGTAAGAAGCAGAGAGATTTTCCTTATAGGCAATATTATGAAGAATAAGAATATCAATTGGAGGGAAGCCAGAAATTGCATAAACTGACTCGTAACTTATAGTACGATATCCACGTATGACCCGCAAAAGTATCGTTCTTTGTATGCGTCGCAGATATTTAGAATTCACCTTCCTATTAAGCGCTGCATCCCAAATTCTAGAACCATACATTATGAAGGGTTCGATTCCTTGTTTATAAATGAGCGAATGTACGTTGGAATTTATACCAAACGTGTTGTGTGCAATCCGATTTAATCCACGCTGTAATTTGTCACATTTCTCTGATACGTAAGTTAAGTGTTGCTTCCATGAAAATTTACTATCAAGAAGAACCTCAAGATATTTCATTTGCTTTACCATAATCAAGGGAGCTCCGTCGAGATATAAAGCTGAAATGCATCATAGCAAGCGTTTCGTTTTCCAATAGCCATGACTCTGGTTTTTTCTGGATTAAAATATAATTTAAAACCTTTTGACCATTCGGAAGAGAGGTTCAAAGTTTCCAGTGCATGTAGGAAAGTCGCTGGAAGATCCCTACCTTGGAAACAAATTAGGATGTCATCAGCAAAAGCTATGATGTGACAGCAGGCCAGATTTTTAAGTTTAGATAGGAGATCATTGATAATGATATTCTAAAAAAATAGGTCCAGATACTGATCCCTGAGGGCAACCGCTTTCAAGACGACGGATTGCAGAAGGTGAACACAGTTGCATTTTGGACATTCTGTCATTTTAAAAGTCAGCAACAAGTGAAAAAATGTTAATCGAAATATCCGCTTTTTTAAGGAGATTCAGAATGGAAGGCCACCATGCATTGTCAAAAGCACCTTTTATATCAAGAGAAACCAAGATTGAGTGTAAATGTTTCTTTTTACCTCTCTGAACAATCTCATTCAAATGTAAAAGAGCGTCTTCAGTACTTTTTTGATCGGTAAAACCATATTAATCACAAGAAAGAAACTCTCCACGGCGCAGATACCAGCATATCCTGTTAACAAAAAGTTTCTCTAAGCATTTACCAAGAGCCGGAAGTAAGCTTATGCATCTAAGGTTATCCAAATGGTGAATTCTAAATTCATTTATTTTGGGGATGAGAATCACCTGGGCAAGTTTCCAAGCACGTGGAAAAAAACCTGCCTCTAGGCAAACATTAAAAAGTTTATGAAGAAAAGAAGGGAATACCAATTGAGACTTTAATCATCTCATTTGAAAGAGAATCCGAACCAGGTGATTTATTTGGTTTCCGCATAGAATAAACTGTATTAACTTCATCACAAGAAAAGGAAGGATCAATTAGAGAAGGGTAAGCATAACTCGCGGTCTGACGATACACTTTCTGTAAGTGAATGTCATTTTCCTCTGAATCAGAAGGAAAGGATTTCTGAAGCACAGCATTTATTGTCTCATCTAAAGAGGTGGTTGTTCCTCCCGTGGGTAGATTAATACCAGTTATTTCAATTTTTTTTCATGAATTCTCTTTTCACACCATATGTATAAACCTTTTTCCACACATTTTGAACATCAATGGTCAAAAAAAAAATTTCTTCCAAGAATCAGATTTAGCATCAATAAGCATTTGATTATAATCTTTTCTGTATTCAAAATATTTATCTTTATATAGCTCTCTAACAGTTGGATTCCTACAATGCTGAAATCTACGCCTAAAGGCATTAAGCCTCTTTCTCTCACAGCCAATCTCGATTGACCACCAAAGGACATTATTCTTGCTAGATTTCTTAATAGGTATTGAGTACAAGCATGCCTGATAAAGAACAGAATCAAGTTCCTCAACAACTGTATTTAGGCAAGAACAATCAGTACAATTTTTAAGAGTATCGAATATACGAGTTATACGAGAAGAACAAAATTCCCGAAAATGGCACCAGTTTGCTTTCTTTGTATTGAATATTATAAAAGGAACTCTTGATGTTTCTTGTAGGACAGTGGAAATACAAAACTCGAATTCTATCATCACATGATCAGAAAGGAATTCATTCTCAGAAAGAAATTCATTCTCAGACTTGAAATATCCTGGAGTAGATCCGAACCAACAACTGTAACATCAATATAACTTGTACCCTGAGGTGCACGAAAAGTAGGCCCACAGCCTTTCTTAATAGTAAATAAATTGTTGGCAGAAATGAATTCACACAGCTTATCTCCCCGTGCATCTGAATAGGGACTAAACCATAATTCGGATTTGCTATTGGAGTCCATACTCCAAACCAGTCGATTGAGATTCCTGTAACAAAACACTTGGCTAATTTTATGAAGATCCGAATCAATGTTTTTTGTAGGTTCAAAATAATATGAGAAAAGAGTAAACGCAGCTGTGCCTGCGGCAACTTCTAAAGTGACCATATTGTAATCAGTATTCTTATAATCAAGAAAAGTTGAAAGATCACGTGAACGAACAATAATGGCTGCCTTGATAATGTCTGAATTAGGATCATAAAAAAGTTTATAAGTACTGGGAAAACCCAGAAGTCTATTCTACAGTAAAGCTCCTATATGTTTAAGCTACATCAAACTTTTCATTAAAAATAATTTATTTGTACTTCAGTAATCTAGAGTTAATTCAATATCGTTTTTAGTTCAATAAAGTTTTAGAGAGATTTCAAATATTATATTTTTCAGAACAAAACCTCATTATTTTAAGCAATTTTATAGAATATTTTATCTAAAGATTTTAAACTGTATTATAATGAAATCGATGGTTTGTGTGTCTGTTTATTAGCGTTCCAAGAGGCACACTGTTGCTCCTTTAACACCGAATTGGATGCAAACGTACTTTTAAAATTTGGGAATGTTATGAATGATTTCTTCTTTTTTTATTGTTTAACGCATGGTATTAATATTTTTCGGGATGACTTTTGAAAATATTGCAACAGCAAAAAAAAAAAAAAAAAAAAAAAAAAAAAAAAAAACTTTGCCATTGAAAACATAAAATATATATACGTATATTTTGAAAAGTACTAGTTTAATTGCTGAAATATTATGTGCTCTAATTTTAATAAAGTTATAACAAGTGTTTTTAAGTATACTTTACAATAGAACTTTGCATAATTGAAAATGGTGCGAATATTTTTATATTTTTTCAGGAATTTTCTACCTTTTTTTTTTTTTTTGTAAATAAAATATAAATTTGGTTTATTTTTACCTGTTGTACAACTCCTTTTTCCAAAGTTTTTTTTAAAATAATGTTTTTGACCTTTTGGAGTTTTTTGATAATTGCGATACAATTCAGAAGTAAATAGTGTTGAAAATTCTTATAATTCTCTGAATAAAAATATTTGTTTACATATAAATAAAATAATATAATTAAAGAGCTGAATAAAAGATCCTAGTTTGCTATTCGATGCATTAGTATCTTAATCAGTTTTATTAATTGTGTTGTATCATATCGTCTAGCCCCTTTGCTTGAATATATGCATTGGGAAAAAAAATTCCAGAAATCTATTTTACATTTAAAGAACAAAACTATATGAGCATTTTTAATAGTATTACATAATATATTTTAATATGCAATTTTATTTTTTTAAGATTGTATAGTAGTTTTTGACAAGAATTTGTTCTGCAATGTTTCTTACTATAAAATTAGTTAACTTGTATTAACTATTGATATTAAAATATTTTGATTATATATTCTGTATTACAATCACTGTTAATATGTTTATTGCATGTAATAAAATGATAACAAAGTGTTTATGATTATTGGTCTTCGGATGAGAAATTTGACACAAATTATCTGCCTATTCCACGTTTTATACTTTTAAAGGACAAATAAAGCGAAAGCCTGATTTAATGACCTTGATGTAATCTCTTCAAAATGAACGTTTTTACGATTCGCCATTATCTGACAAATATATCATTACCAGCAGCCATATAATTAGATAGCAGACTGGAATAAGCTTCATTTATCGATCAGAACACTAAGCAAGCTGCTGTATTTAAACCATTCCATTTTATTTTCTCAAAACAAAGCAATAAATAAAAAAAATAAATAAAAAAAATTTAATGGCAGAAAAACCCCCCCCCCCCCCCCCCCCCCAAAAAAAAAGGAAATAAAGACATAAAGAAAATCGATCTACATTTAGTATTTCAGTAAAATGTTTTTGCAGTCATGATTGCAAGGTGTATGAGTTAATTTGACAAAATCAAAAAAACGTGATGACAATAAACTAATAAAAGAAAGGATATTCAATAAAACGCGTTTATAAATAATATCGGATTTCATTAAATTGAAAATGTTTACCTGAAAATTGTATTTTCTTCAGTTCCTTAAATACTTACTTTTACTTAAAATCAAAACAGTAACCAAAATTAAATGTTTAATAAAGTAAATCTATGGAAAATAAGGAAATTGGCATTCTTTTGAATCATTTAGATGCATTTCAATTTTAACATACTAACTTCGCATTTGCATATTTTCTCAGTAAACGAGTTCAAATGAGCATAAACATTTATTTTATTTAAATACTAGTCACAATTGGTGAACATTCCCATGGCATCAAATCTGAATGTAAATCTATAATATCTAATAATAATAAAAATTTAAATGTCCCTCTATCATCTAGCTTTCGCTTATTGTAGCTTCACTTTTTTTTCATAACACAGATATTAAACAGAATCTTTTTATCTAATTTTCAGTAATGGAAGAAAGCCATTAAATACTTGATGAAATATTGAAAATGGCTTGTATTTCATGACAACGATGTAATCTGTTGTTGGAAATTAGACAAAACATTTTTTTTTAAATTCCTAAATATTTTGAAACAAATTACTCGCTTGTAAAATAAATGTCATTAAACACATTCTTTTTAATTTTGAAAAATTATAAAATTAATTTTTGTGCAATTATTTCTTGAAAAGTTATGGTGGAAATAAACTTCAAAATTATGCTTAATTTTTAATTAAAAATTTCAACAAAAAAAACCCTTTTAAGTGTACATTACCATTCTGCAAAGTGCCGGATTTGATAGCTGTAATTCAAAACGCCTTGCCTGTACAGTGCACACACACACACTCACACATTCATGTTTATAATTAGTAGAGATTAAAAAAGAAAATGTGAAAAGTAAATCATTATTCCTAAACCATAAACGCCATTATTTTCATATTACTGTAACAAACAGTTTATAAAAGAAATATTATCTAGCTTTCCTATACGTGTAAAATGCTTTAACACCAAATATGTTGAAAAATATAGTATAAATTTTTTTAATAATGTATCCATCTTTGTTTCACTTACATAATAGATTTTTAATTTTCCTGACAAAAAAAGACTAAGATTTATTAATTCAATGTTAAAAATTGGATTGTTTGACAATTTGTACATTTTTACTTGAACGATCAAGTAGTTTCTCAGTTCTATGAAACGGCTTGAAAGATATCATTAATATGTAAGTTCTTATTTTCTATGCCCAGGACTAGGGTAGAAATAATAAACAATATAATCATATTAAACTTATCTATCATTTACATAATTTTTACCCACAAATAAACTTTTAATAATTTAATATGAATTATTTCTACTCTGGAATACTTTTTTAATTGAATTTAAAGGTTTTTACTTCATTTCATCCATAATTATTTTCGAGCATATCGAAGAACAAAACAGAGCTTGGGATGAGATACGAGTGTTATAGACTAATGAAATATAAGTGCCAAGTAGCCAATGGCGACACGTCAGCTTAAAAATTAGCAGTGCTGTGAAAATATTCACATAGAGATTGCTATTTTAGAAAGTTGTTTTCTCCATACGTAGCCCAAAAGTTTTGATTTAGCTTGCCATATGAAGTTATTGCATTTCAGACATTTTAAATAACCAGTGTGTGATATAAATTCCCAATGGACGAGTCAATAGAACTCAAGCATTAGAGTCTCTCTCCGAACACACACCTTTATTTGTATAAAAAGGAATATCAAGTAAGATGTACAATAAATGACCTGTATATATTAAAAATTTCTATGTATAATAATTAACAGTAATTACTCCCTGACAAAAATTTTGAACTTGCAGATGATTTAAAAAATAATATACGAACCTGTTTTTTTGCAGAGTAAGCTCTAATAAAAGAATATTACTTTCAATAAAATAAATGTGTGTCAAGTCAACCAGACTCTCTCTCTCTCTCTCTA
>JAPMOR010087396.1:68821-92927 GCA_026543865.1 Argiope aurantia
TGAGGGAGTGAATATTAGATGAAGTCGATTTAAAAAATAATCAGCTGTCCAAACCATTTCTGCTTGGATTACAATCCCAATGTCACTGAATTCAACTGATGTTTTTTTCTTCAAATCAAACAGTCAGTTTTATACAAAAAGGTCTCTCATGGGCCTGCGCGATGATTTTATCTGAATCGTATTTCTCCTATTAAATCGTTCATTTTCTATTTTATTTTTATGGGTTTATTACTTTTTTTCAGACATAGTTTAATTTTGAAATCGCAGGACAACAAAATTACGATCACAAGGTGGAATTTAAAAAAAACCATTAAGAAAAGTTAATTTTAACTTATGAAAACAAATTGAGGTGCTGCTGCTGCTCTGTAGACTTAATGACTAAGCAAGCCTCAAAAGCAGATTTTTACATTTTTGCGCCATAAATTCAACATGATTTTTCTTGAAAATTCTTTTCTGAAAACGTAGTTATTTCTTTCGCCAGTCAATCAATCAATCAATTTTCAAATGTACTCTTAACAGCAGCAACAAAAATAACCCTTCAAGTAAAATTGTATGCTGTTATTTCGTGTTACATTTGCCCTAATTACTCTATTACACTACCTCTGAATTTTTAACGTCTTTCTATTATTCAATTCATTGAAATACAAGAAAATAAATTACCAATAGGTATTTTTTTTATCGAATTTTTATTTGGTCTACGAAGAAGAGCCCATTTTCAGAAGTAAAAACATCAAAGAAATGAAAACGTGAAGCTTGAGGATGTTGTTTACCTTAGCTTTATATTCCATACATTTCAGATATAGATACGCGATATTAAGTTTGGGTATTTAAGAGTAATGCAATAGCATTTCCCTCCAGAGACTACTGGTTAAAAGAGATTGATATCAATAATCCAGTTCAGACTCGCAAAAGTAAAATTACTTTCCACGTTAGCGTAGAGCGCAAGATACACACAGAATAAAATATGAAGTTTGCTTACGTGCGAAAATGGCGTAACTAGCTTATCTGTGCAGGGAACTTTCCCTTGCAAAGAATGGGCATGAATAATTACAAAGGGGCAACTATGTAAAACAATTAACTCCTTTTCATTCATTCTTTAAAGACATTTCAGTTTTCAACCAATATTTGTTACTTATACCTTAATTATGAAAATAAAGAGATTGACTGTCAATGAGAATATTTTTCTTTTTGAAATTGTTTATCCCGCAATTTTTACACAATAAATATAACACTTGTTTATATTTATGGACTATAATTTTGAATTTTAACATATACCGTACTTATTTATCTAAGCATGCATATTAACATAGATATTTGATAATGAAGTGAACTATCCCTGATAAGAAATGAATTAGGAGACATAGAAATTTAGAGATACCAAATCACAAACATTTGAATAAAAATTAATATTTTCAAAGATTTTTTTTTATTTTAATTTTTTTTTCAATAACTGGTTTTTCTAAATGCTTTGCCACTTCTTTAAGGTAATTTAATACTTTGACACTTTTTTAAGGTAGTTTAATGCTTTGTTACTTTTTTAAGTAATTTTATTGTAATACTGATTTAAAATTGCTTTGAAAATTATTTTACTACATTTTTTTATTTTAAATATTTTTAAATCGGTTATTTCTATTAAAAATTCTGCGTGAAAATTAATATTCGTTATATATTAAAGCAAACACCTCATCCCGCGAATTACAATTTTAAAACTTAACAAGATATCTGTTTTTTTTCCTCCTTTTCTACCTCAGATTGCTATTTATTTTTATTTTGTTTATTCTAGCCTTCCTGCAATTCTTAATATAAAGATATATTGCATCAGATCTTTGGAGGTAATATATCCTTTTTATAAAATAGAATAAATAATTTTATCAACAAATACTTTTCTATGAAGGGCTCCATGAATATACGGGTGAGAATTTGCTGGATAAGTAAGCAGTCTCTCTCTCTTTCTTATTGAGAATAACAAATAGTGTGTTAAGTTACCTTCACTTTAATGACAGCATGTACCTCCTTTTTCAGGATTTGAGCATTGACTGGTGATGGCGCTTAAGCCTATAACCTCAGTTTCATGCATCGTCCTGCTTCAACAATGATCATCAGATTAGATCCATTGCAAAGTGAGAATAACTAGGCTGAGGCTGCTAATGCTAGCTTCGTATTTGCTGAGATTACTAACCGAATGCTTGCTATCTAATGAAAATTTCGAATTTGACTGACATTTATTGCTTTAAATTTACTATATTTTTTTTTAAATAACAAGAAAACATCTTCACTCAAACGCATTAATAATATAAAATGATTGGTTGGAATTAATATATTATAAAAATCGAAAAGTTGAAAAGATCTTAAAAATATTTAGATTGCTAAGATTTAATCATTAATATGTATTATAAAATGCGCCATCTTCAGTTGTTGTGTTGAATTTATAATGCAGTAAAAATTTATTACATTCGTAATTAAGACTTTTCTATTAACACATTTTCTACTTACTGTTGAAGTATAAATTATAATGTATAATGCTTTTTCAAATATTATGTCAATGTTCTTTAAATAATATTTGATTTATCTAACGAAGATTATTATCATTCTTGTATTAAGTTACTCAAAACATAAAATAATTCTTATTTATGCATTTTGTATGAATTTTTATTATTAAATGATTTTATTTATTCAATCAAACCGATTAATAAGTGTGATAACAGTGTTTTCTTCTAAAAGAGGCAATTGTGATATATATATATTGAAATGACATTAAAGTAAACAAAATTATTTTCCCATATTAAGGTTTCATTAGATGATACAAAAATTGCCTCTTAAAAGACATGCATATCCCATTTCAGCCTTTTATTTATAGGAATGTAATAAATATAAGAAGATATGTATTTTTAATTGCAATATTATGTCAAATTATTTAAAACCGCAGTGACTTGAGTTCGTTATTACGGTATCTTTGCTTAAAATACAGTTTTCCAGAAGAAAAGAAAAAGATGATTTCCATAATTACTTGAAATCTTTAGTACGAACTTATTGATTTAAACTTATAACTTATTTGAAACTATCCCTAAATTAACAATTTGGTATAGAGTTCTCTCAAACATGTGGGTCGCATTACAGGAAAGTTTTAATTGTGTTTTATGCACGAATATTAAAACTTATTTTTCTTTTTAATAAAAGACTTTTGAATAAAAACCAATGATAAATGTACATAATGAATGCTATTATTCCCATGGGAAATACTGTAATATCGCATTTGATGTTAATTTTCTAATTTTTCTTGTACGAAAAGTAAATGTAACTCCACATATTTTAAACAAGGATAACTTTCAGCAAAATGAGATATCCTACAATTTTTAAAACTATATTTAAAAAGATTTCTACATTAAATCAACAATTTTATGAATATATTGAGTACAAATTTCCCTTAATAAATAATATTGTTTGTAATTTTTATCCTATGAATGTAAAAAGTTTTAAAACACTAATCACATGTAAATTCGAAATGAAATGAATCGTCATTTATGATCAGAGCTAGTGCAATTATATTTAGTGCTATAATAATAATTAGTAAAAATGTGTTGATTGATATTTCAAACTGATGAATAAGGCAAAAAATTAATCAACTTTCCAAGAACATAAATCTTCCATTACTAGCAAGGGAGACCACAGGAAATCCTAAGAAAAATACCATGTAAACAACACTATTTAGAATACAATTTAATTCATTGATATTCAAAATAAATATCAATCAATAAAAAAGTATTTACAGAGCACACAGATAGAAGATTATTGTAAATAATATAGATATCTATATTTTCAAAGTTTGCAATCTAAGCCGATTACTTTTTCGAATTTTCAGCCACTATACCGGTATTCAACGAATTCGGTGAAATAAAATAAGTGGCTTCAATTGTCAGACCAAAAATTGAATTCCCATCACGTTCGAACTAAACGACATAGCCTTTTCGAGCTGTTTGAAAAATGAAAGCTTCCAGAAATTGCATGGGGAAATGATCGAGCTTATGTAATAACTGTTTGGAAAAAAAAGCAATATTTTAACAGATACATTCTGCAACCCAATTTGAATGCGTAAATGTTTGTTTTCATGTTTATGCAGTGCATGATTTGAATCTTTTTTCGCATCCAGAATTGAGGAATTAGCTATACTACTGAGTAAATAACTACGTATTGAGTAATTAAAAAACATCAATAAATATAATTAATTTCAATCATTTTTAGAGTAAATTACAAATTTTGTTTCCTATTTTTATAGTTGAAATAGATTGTGTTAGATTATAAATTTCAGGCGTTTTTTTTATTTTTTTTATACAGATTCGAGATTTGAAAATTTATTAGTTGCAATCATCTAATTCCAGCCGATACATTAGTGATACCGGCTTCAAACGTTTATAGTGTTACGATGTAGTCCCCAGCTTTATAGACATTATTGTTTATAACGTTGTGGGAATCAAAAAAGTACAGAAGCCATATCAGTTCTTTTACTGTTCAGATTTTATAGCCATAAGAATCTCTATAAATCTTCAGTTGTGAGCTTCACCAAGTGGCCAATTCTTTTGATTTAATACATAATGACAGAAGCTTAAATCTAGCTGGAAAAACGCTCCGTCGTTCAGATTTTATAGCCATAAGAATCTCTATAAATCTTCAGTTGTGAGCTTTACCAAGTGGCTAATTCTTTTGATTTAGCACATAATGACAGAAGCTTAAATCTAGCTGGAAAAACGCTCCGCTCTAGTAGTGAGAAAAGGAATCAGGTGTTTAATATTTGAGAATTAGTCAAAAAGTCAGTTGCTTTGTTTAAGGAAAAAAAAACAGGATTGCAATTTTACAGTAACTGTAATTGTATCCTGAAGTTCTTTGAAAAATCTATTTTTAAAACCAATTATCCCCCCTATTTAAATATTTTTGAGGTGTTTCACAATGCTTTTGATGCCTTTTGCAAAGAAATTCCCTACAGCTTTCTTCAAGCGAACAAAAATATCATAATTTGGCACAGTTGATGGCTCTCCCTCGTTCTCCTTATCAACAAAATTACATCCATTACGTCACCTGTTGTCGCACTTCACGATAGCTTGACGTGACATTGCATTTTCACAACACATTTCGCAAATATGTCGAAACATTTCCGTGCAGCTACTTCTTTCACCCACAAAAATTAAATCATTGCATGAATTCCCAATTTGGGCGCTATTTGCAACTGCCGAGATATGTTTACAACTCATTATCAGACAAATTAAAATTGCCATGTCACTGTTGCACACGATACATATATGACTGAAGTATTGCTATATAGTGTCATCAAAATAGCCTTTCTACGAACATTTTAACAAGGAAGTTGGCCTAAATAATTTTTTAGTCCCCAATTATTACACTAAATATGTATGGAACTCAAAAAATTATACCATTTCTTTCGGGTTTTTTTTAACTCTTTAAGACATTTCATTTAAAAAAATGTTATAAAACTGCAGATATTTTCTTCCAATGAGAGTTTCAGGAAAAACATTTAGCTTTCTGGTTGCTAAGCTAATGCGCTTCAGCGAAGGAAAATTCCAGCCACGGTTCTTGATGAATTCTTACAAACATTCTTAAAGCCATTAGAATGCTTCATCCGAACCAACAACAGAGCTTTATTTCCTCTGGAATTCTGGGATTCAACATCAATAGAGGCGTAGTATGCTCAAAGCTAGAGACCACATAAAAGAAAAATAAATATTTGTAACTAATTCGATTTTTGTATTGGTTGTAACTGTATGCTTTTAACGACCATATTTCAACCGACGTAGTATTATTTTATTGAAAAAATTCTACATTTAACCATTAATTCTACAATTTTGGTTAATTCTACATTTAACCAAAATTCTACATTTAACCAAAATTCAACATTTAACCATTAATTCTACATTTAACCAAAATTCTACATTTAACCAAAATTCTACATTTAACCAAAATTCTACATTTAACCATTAATTCTACAATAACCTTTTGACTAATCTCATTAATTGTCCTCACTAAAACCATCTATGCCACATCACTCGTTTTATTTTCAAATGGCATTGTACCCAATTCTCAAATCCATTAATTATTTTCCATAGCAACTATTGTGATATCATGACAGCATTTCAGAAAATTTTATTTTCATAGAAAATTACAAGTTCGAAACTTGGTTTGTATCGTATAATTTCTTTATTCTGTATGCGGTACTAAATTACTGTGAATGCAAAGTACCATGTTTACAACCATTTAACAGGTGTGGGAAACATTAAAAGAGAAGAAAGCTTTGTGGTATTATACTCGTTAATTGAACACTATTTAAAATGACGTTCTTTAAGATGTTTATCTTAAAAGTATGTAGCATTTAAACAAGTTCGAGATGGAAAGCGGCAAATATGTAGAAATTTTAGGTGCTCATGGATTGTCTAAAAATAAGAACATCCAATTATCTTTTATGTAAAAATAGACTTTAAGATTTAAAAACAGATAATTTGAATAGTTGTTAATCACAACGTATCACCTTTTCTATGATTGTAAATGAAAACCATTTATAAAAAATAAAATCCACTTTGGCGAAAAAAATGCATAATTTTGATATTCTTAAAGGTTTCACTCTGAATTTTTTATAATTTAGTTAGTTTCATTTAAAACCTATTTTTAAGGTATTTAAATGCTATTTCAAATTCCCTAATTTCGAATTAAATTTCTGTTGTGCGTAACACAAATTAATTCTACATTTGAAAGAAATATGATGAAGCGAATTTTAAAATATTTAGGAAACATTTGGCACAAAAAGTTTTTTTTTTTTGAAAATAACTAATTGAAAATAACTATTAGAGATAAGATGTATTTAAACAAGTTTAAAAAAAAATCTCAATTATTTTTGTAATTTCTTTCTAAAATCAAAATAATTATCTAATTAGGAAATAAATTGTATCAGTTTGTATTTAGAAAAAAGATTTATTGAAAGCACAAATGCTTGTAATGAAATCACTAAAACTGAATTGTATAGATATGATTTAATGTTCGTTATTCCAAGAGTAGAGTTCTTCAAGATTAAGCTCCTTCATAAAAATGGCGATTACTTTTTATTTTGATAAAGCCTTTTCCTACATATTTTTTTTATGTACGAAAACTTCAATTCAGTGTTTCTACTCCGGAACACGACGTAATTATGATAAATATTTCCTCTTATAGCTTTTTTCTAAATATTTTTTTAACTACTTTTTGTAAAAAAATGATAACTATCATTTAAAAAAGTACTTAACTCGTGTATTAAAATAGAACATGCAAGTAATTAAGCACCGACGTACAAAAAATCGCAGAAAAAATATTGCTCTTAAGAAATTATTTGCTCTTAGCCAAATACTTAAAAGTTCAGTTAAGTGATTTATTGTTAGGTAAAGACAATTATACTTCTTAATAAACTTATGTAGAGGTTTTACACATATATTTTGAGAAGTAAGTTTATTTCTTGCAATAAAAGGGTCTTTCTTATCGAAATTTGATTTAATTATTTAATTAATGATCTTCACTAAACACTCATATATTTAACATAATATTAAGAAGTAGCCCAAAATGTAATAATTTTAACAATGTATCGTTTAATAATTAAACTTAAAATTTATAAGTAATTTATTTTCTTTGGATTAAGTATATATAATTAATGCAATTTCTTTTGCATTTTTTTTAAACAGAATTAGTTAATCTTGCATAACTTGCCAGATTTTCAGAATTAAAAATGAATGGTCTCTCAGGTAAAACCTAAAATTCCAAAATTTTATAGTTTATAAGAAGAAAATTTCAATAAAGAAATATTCTCAAACTTATTTTAAGAAAAAAAATTATACATCATTAATGTTACCTTGAAAGAGTTATGTTTACTTTAGTTTATCAAATATAATATCAATTAGCCAAGATTTATCTTCAGAATTAAGAATCTTCCTACTTTATACAGATATTTTTAGATGGTGAAAATATTTTTTTTTTCTTAAGATAAAATTTAAAAAAAAATCTATTCGACATCAATTAGTGATAAATAATAAAATTTTAATTTGTAACAGTTCTTTCATAAATATTTTTATATGGCATTGCTTCGGTAATCCAGAGAAATCTACTCGAGATTATAAGATCTGCTCGTTTTATTTTTAGTACTTTTGATGATACTTATGAAGTTTTCAGAAATTTCTGTAAAATAAATTTATATTCTGGCAATGAATAATAGAAAGAAGTATATGCAAAAGCATGCGCAAGATGCTTATTAAGGAAGTTCCAAAAATAATACACCCCATAAATTTGAATGAAATGATCACATTGTTATATATATATATATATATATATATATACATTGAAAGTGATTATGCTACTAGATAATATATTTATGAAATATTACATCTTGTGCCTGATGCAGCTATTTTCCGAAAATGAAAATGACTTAAAGAATTAGCATAAATTTATAAGCAAAATGTTCCTTTATGAAGCTACATAAACCTATAAGCAAATTTTTCCTTTTTGAGGCTACACATTTCATAATTCTATAAGCAAAATGTTTCTTTTTGAGGCTACACATTTCATAATTCTATAAGCAAAATGTTCCTTTATGAGGCTACATAAATCTATAAGCAAAATGTTCCTTTTTGAGGCTACACATTTCATAATTCTATCGTTTTAAAACAAAAAGACAGATAGTTAAATATTTTAAAAAGGATAATTGGTTTATCAACAACTATAAACAGTGATGTGAATGAACTCAATATCTAAGTTAGAATTCTAGTTCTATAAACAAAAATCATTTAGCAATGCTCCTTGGATCTGCAGGTATCTGAACAAAAATAGTAGAAGCATTTGTTATAACAATCATAAATTTAATGTCAAAATAATATGTCACATTATATCATAGAAATTATAGCATTCTCTTTAGCTCGTAAACTTATTTCCTGGCGATGGAAACGCCTCCCAGAAATAGATATTAGTGAATCCACACGTGGAACGTTCATCGCCAAAGTCTTGAAGATTACGTTCCTCATAACTTCAAATAAAAGGATCAAATTGCTTTCATCTAGGACACCAAATAGTGATGCGTCTTCCTTATATAAACAATAAAAAGCGATCTTCTTCCGACAAATCACACGCGGCTACCATCCTCCTATTTCTGCACATCTAAATTATTAGCTGTCATTTAATAGTGCACCTCAGAGGCTCATTCAAGGGTTCTTTGATTATAGCTTCAACTACTTTCATCAGTAAATGTGCTATGTTTATGCTTCAAAGGCAGTCCCGAAGTCGTGTCAAATAACGTCGCTGCTGACATTTGAGAAGATGTAATCGGCTATCCTCGGCTTGGGGGATTCTGCTCCTTTGAAGTAATGACTCGCTATCTCAGAGAGAAAATCAGTGATGACAAGAATTAGCAATGTGTTAAACACTGCTATTTGGGAAGAGTAGCCTTTATCCATAATGCCATGTTTTCTTAGACAGTGGTTTTGTTCGGATGTAAATAACTAAATAGTAATTAGAGTATAATAAATAAGTTAATTATCTTAAAGCTGATAGGAGTTTGGCAGAATAAATATACTCACAAATTACAAGGTATTTAAAGTACAACAAATTTTCAAATGAATATCTGATTCATAATTTATCACGAAAGTTAAGTAATATTCGTTAAACTATGAATAGGATGAATCAAGATATATGAAAACATAAAAATAAATGCCTTCCTTTCTTCAGTTATGAATTTGTTTTCAGTTATGTATTATATTATTTGAGGACAATTCAAGCACAAAAGTCTTAGATGAGCAGAAATGACTTAAATATATTTTTTTATTGCTAGAAAAATATTCAAATCTAAAGCAATATAATTGAATCTGTTAATAGTTCATATTTTAAAGATATGAATATTTTTAAGGGAAAAAAAAACTGTTTCTGGATAAAAATGTAAATGAAATTTGAATGAAAAAAATATAATTTTGGTGACCAAATAATATTTACTTCTAATCGCATATAATTTGATTATTCGGAAGTAGTGTATTTTACGAATGGTTGAAGCCTTTCCTTTCGTTGCTACATAAAGTTCTCTATTAATGCTGCGATGACTTTATGAAATAAATATGTTTTTTCGAAATCAAGGCATATAATAGGTGCATAATTGCATTCGTATTTCAGTAATGTAGTTTCATATCTATTATAATATTCCGTTTTTGATGAAAAGCAATTGAATGTTTCTTTTCTTATACATTATATCAGTTACATAAAGCCCTAATATCGAAGAGGGAAGATGGGAGTTTATATTTTCTTTATTATTATATTTTCTTTATTATAAGTCAAGACATATGATTTATTAATTAACTGTTCAAAAAATAAACAAAGTAATTATCATAATAAGGCAACATAAATAGCGCAATCCTAACAGAACGTCATGACATGAAACCATATAATTTTTTATTATCAATTATATTTTACTCAAACCTATAATAAGACATATTGTAGTTAAAAAATATTTTCATTATCCTCATGTGATATCTCTCTGGAGAATCTGATTTCCATCCTCTTGTTAATTCTTTAATATATTATGCCTATAATGTTTAAAATTGGAGTGCATTTTGAAAATTTCTAATTTGTGAAAAACAATTAGAAACTTGCTCCTTTAATTCAACTTAAAAAAATATTTTCAAACATTAAAATAATGCATCCATCTGTTATTTCTATATAGCGAAGGAATCACAATTTTGCATTTCTGGTTAAATGGAAATAACATGCTGAAATTAATTTTCATTTAAATTAAATTATGTTTCTACATGATAACATTACAATTCGCTAATTCTATTTACGCTGAATTTCACTTTTGTGGATTAAATCGGAGAACTTAGAATTCAGTGATTAATTAGTTAATCCCGTTAATGTCTACAATTAGTATCTAATAAGTATACAATATATGTATACAGTTAATTTCATTGTTTATGTCTACAGTTCCTAAATAAAGCCTTGCAAATGCCTTAAGCCAGTTTCTAAATAAAGGCTTGTATATGCCTTCAGTTGATTTCAGTTTAACTATATATATCTATATACTTTAGGCTTTGTACAATGTATCAATTTGCCAGTCTTATTTTATAACCATAGAAATTCCTGAGTTAAATTAACGCATGTGATAATTACAACTAAGCATTTATTTCGTTTGAAATAAAATAGATTTTAATCCAAGCTAAAGATAGAATAAATATCCGTTTTATTTATTTTATTTTTTTAAACACATACTTATATATTCTGATAATTTTTCAGAAGTTTCATATTCAAGTTCTTGGTGGGAACGTTTTCTGCAACTTTTGAAGATTCTTTTTTTCGGATTTTTCAAATAACTTATTGTATGGACCGTATAAGTTCTAGTATGGATTAAAGTTCTCTTTCAGGTACTTTTTCACTTTCAATTTATTAATTGTTCATTGCACAAGAGAATAAAGTGAAATCCATCATTTTCTTAAAAAGTAAAATGAAGTTTGAACTCATCTGACCCTTTTTACAAATATAAGCATTAATGCTCTAAAGAATAAAAATTTAAATTTCCAACTGAATATTTCTATAAAACAAATCTTAATGGTATACAATAAAAATGAGCAAATACCTTTTCAAACTTATGTTACATTTCAAACCATCGCTAGGGTTTAATCTAATTTAATGCCTTAACTTTTATAAGAAAACATAAAAGCATTTTTGCCTTTTTCCCATTCATTAAGGGATAAAACAGGCAGTCTTGGAGGGACTTTTGTTCGCCCATTTCTTTTTTTTTCCTATTCTTCCTCCAGTTTAGTAATAATCAATTGAAAATTCGCATCTAAGGTGATAAAATAGTATACAGTAAAGCAAATATTAGAATTATTGCAATTTTCCTAATAAATGGAGGATAATTTTTTTAAATGTTTGATATTATCACCGGTTTACACTTGGAGAAAAAATTCTATTTTTCAAACAGTTGTTTAAATAATCAACAAAGTATTAATTCTATCGCAAAAGAAAAAAAAAACTACTTTCAGTAAATGAGCAATAAAATATCATATCATTGCACTATTTCTTCAGTAAAAGCTCAAGAATGTTTCAATGCTTTGTTTATATGTGATTAACATATTTCAAAAGTGTAATAGATTTCTCACCTCTATATAAACATTAAAAGTGTCATTATATATATATATATATATATATATATATATATATATATATATATATATATATATATTATAAATTTCATGATAATTTATTACAACCTTGGAAAGAGACATATTTACTAATGACGTAGTAAATAAAATAACATTCATAGAAGCATGAGAAAGAAAAATCATTGCAGAATTAAGTGGTAAAATTGATCTGGAATGAAGTACTATAATATGTCCCTGAACCCTGAAAAAAAATTTAACACATTGTTCTAATGACTAAATTGAATTATAGCATTCAGTGATTATCTCTAGAGTAATATTTAGGCTCTATTACATACGCATTTTATTTTGAATGAAAATAATACCTAGTGAATGCTGGTTCAACATCATTAATAAAGAGATATCGACTCCCTTTAAAACCTCTAAAGCAAGCAGAATATTAACATGAAGCATTTTCGGCATGAGGTATTATTCATCGCTCATACATTAGTTGTGCAATCGATTTAGAGCTCTCATCACTAAACTTATTTTAAGAAAATAACATAAGTCGTAACCATTACCCTTTCTCTTGATGAGAATTTGATAGTATATAGCAGCTACTTAATAGCGGAAATGGAGAAAAGGCTGTTATTTGAGCTTTAAATAGCAAAGATTTCTTTTTCCCCTCTTTTGTGACAGAACATCCATTTATTATTCGCCATTTGCACTCTAATACAGATTGCTACTGGTACAGTGTAAAAAAAAAGTCCCTGCCTTTATGCCCTTTTGATCTATGAGCTGGACGTAGCAATTTTCTTTTCTACATCTTTTGTATTGCTTTTTATTTAAATGTTATTTCATTGTTTGTTTTTTTCAAATGCCATTTTTACTATTTTGTATTCGTTTTTCTGGCAGGTGTTCAACTATGATTCATTAAAATAGGCTTTTTTTTTCTTTACAAACTATTATTTTACAAAATATTCTTGCCCTTATTAAGGAAGCGACACTATCATTTTCAGTTCAGATAATCATAGCTTCATAGATCACTTATGAACATTTTAAATTTATATATTGCTTTTCTTAGGAGAAGTTTTATAAAAGGACTAGCGCAGATCTTTAAAAAAGTCTCAGTGCTACTGTTAAATAATACATTCTATCGAGAGTTTTTAGATAAAGATTTTTTAATACAAGTTATTGAAATTTATGTTTGATAACTAATAATCCAGAAACATTTTCGAAATAGATCGGGAATTATTTCACTTAAAGTTTAAACTTATTTGATAAATTGCGAATTGTTATAATCATAATTAAAATCATAATATAAATTATAATCATAATGTTTAAAGTTTAAAGGAAATAATCTTGCGAATGCCAACCATACTCGTATATTTACGTGGATATTAATTCAATATATGATATAACGAATGTTCATTTTAATTCTTGCAATGCAACGATTTTCTGTAATGAAATAAGATCTTTTTAATTAGTTTTTAAGTCTTCAAATCTATCCGAGGAATATTATCTTCTTTTAATCAATAGAAAATTTCACTTCAAGAACACTCTCAGGCAAAAGTATTTTTTTAATTACTTCAATATATATGTAAAAGAATTGTAGAAGATATTTTAATAACAACATACTCTTCAGTCAAATATACTTAATTCTTTTTTTTCTCTCTAAAAAAAACTAAAAGACCCTTTCAGTCTTCAGTTATGAAGACCTCTCCTTATTTCGCAATCTATCTACGGTTGTCGAAACGGAATTAAGTATTACACTATCAGATTTGGAATAAAAGAAAATTTTTCGACATTTATAGAAATAAGTAAATTATAGTAAAAAGATAAATAGATAAGTAAGAAATATCATTTAAACAGTATTTGTGTCCATCATTTGCTTTAAGGATTAATTAATTAGACGAAAATTACAAATAAAATGAATCAAATAAAGGAGTATAAAAACTTTGAAGACGGAAGAAAATTATATCATTGTATATATATTATTAGAATGCAGTTAAAGTATATATATTATTAGTATATAATGAATATTGGCACAGTTTTACAAATTAAAAAAATAAATACATTGTGATCATCAACTTCGAATATTTATTATGATTCCATTTAATGACTTATAAATTACATATAAGAACTTTTTTAATTTTGCATTGAACCATTAGTGTACATACACATTTTATTTCAAATGATGAAAAGATATTTCATCAATGTTTCATTTTCTCATAATATAAAACACTGATGACTCTTCAGAAACTGGTAACAATGTTAACATTAAATTGAAGCAATATATCGTTTTTTATTAAAAAGAAAATAAATTGATAACTTGTTTTACTTTTTGAAAAAACATTCTATGATAAAATTTCTTTTTCTGCTATATAAAACAAACTCTTCTTTTTCTAAGAAATTGATGTTTCCAGTTTCAGATAAGTTGGTGAATTTTCTTTCTTTTTTTAATTTTTTTGTTCTACGGGTTTCCTTTCGAAGAACCTTTCACGATTACTTGCATAAATAAATAAATGAAGTGTCGAAGTTGTCGAAATGATCCTTTACAATTCACTATCGGATGCAGTATTTTTTTCCTTTATTCTCGTAGGAAAATTCATCTCTCTGAATAGCTTTGGGGCACATGCGACAATCGCTATTTATTTCGCCGTCTTCATCTCGTTATCTGAAATCTTCTCAGAGATTTGATTATTACTTGTACGTTATTTTTACACTGAATGCAAAGAACAACACAAACCGTCGCATTTAAAAATAATGAAACAATATCAAAGGGAGTTTTGTCACGGAAAAAAAAAGATGAAAGATTGAATGCAATCTTTTAAATAACTTTTTTCTACCACTGGCCTGCTTCAAGTTGTTTCTTTCGAAACAGATAGGAAAAGTGAAATGTAATTATCTAAAAGCTTTTATTTTTATTCCAATCTCCGTGCCAAATTATTTGTTTAATTGTTTATACAGTTTCTTAAAAGATCACATGCGTCTTTTTAAGTAGAATTATTGAAATAAACAAATGTTACTTAATATACTATCCTTAAAAATAAGAATTCATTTCTTAACATATAAAAACTGAAGATTAAAATATAAAAGTATTACCATTTTAATAATAATAATTTTTAAAAAAATCGCAAGACCCCACTTGAAGGTTGAAAAAAAAATAAGCGATGTTTAATACTTCATGCAATAAGTGATATATTTTATTTTAAAGAAAATTAATTCATCAAATAAATAAAAATACGTGTCTATTACTTTTGCAAAGCTTATTAAATTGTATATTTGATAACAACTTAAATGTGGGTATAATTTAACCAACATAAAACAAATTAACTATAATAAAAAAATTATAAAGTATCCAATTATTTTTGTCATTGAAAGGCATTTTTTTTTCATCCTTTTACTTCCTCCACCAGGCAACCAACATGATATTTTGTTCTTATCATTTTAAATCATCTTAATAAAAAATACTCTGAAATGAAATCCTTTCAGCACGAAAGAAACCCTCCTTACTTGAAATTCAAGCAGTTTTAGGTTTTTTATAATATAAGTTTTTGTTTTGATATTTGTAATTTGTAATTAGCAAGTGATTTGTACAGAAGGAATATAAATTATTTTCGAAAATGGTTCTATAATTATAATTCTAGTATCAGATATTTAATATCTCAATAAAATATATGCTATACATTATTTTAGAATTACAAATTGGGGTGATATTATTGATACATTTTTCACAGTTAAATAGAGTATGATACCATAAATTAAAACTCAAACAGTTGGAGCCCTATTTTCTAATAAAATGCTTTAAGAATAAAAAAAAAAGTCTTTAGTCTAAATATAAAATGACGCTAATAAGAATTATTTATATTTTCTTATTTTTTTGTAGGAGTAATATCAAATCTAATAATCAAATATAATAAATTTATTTCACTATAATGTGCTTTCAGAAAGATAAAAGATGCTAACATGTTCCTGCTCCAATTATTCTGATACCATACTATACTATTCTGATTCCTGAATTAAATCTTGCCTCTTTGAGTATGCTGAGATTAACGGAAAACAATGAGACTTGATTTTATGAATTCCGGAATTAGATAAATCCAAAAATCTATGAGTAGCAAAAATGTTAACTTTTCTGCTAAATTCCATTGAGTAATCCAATAAAATAATTTTAAAAAATAATATTTCATTCAAGAATTTTCTTAACAATTATCTGAAGTTTTCCAGAACTAAAATAATATTTTTTCCGCATATTTAATTTAATTTTAAATAAAGGAATTGTTTTAATAAATGTTACGGTTAAGTTCAGCATTAGGCATTTTCATGCATAAATGTATTTCACAAAATATCAAGCATCATTATTCAGTTCTCATCTTATTAAAATATACTCTAACAGTATCAGTAGTATCAGTTAGTTAAATGAAGTATTAAATTAATCACACAAAAATTAAAAATTCTTATTCATTAATTGAAATATATATTTTGGAAAACTTATTGTTTAATAAAAAAAAATTCTTATATATATTCAGAAACAGCATTTTCAAAGTTGTATCCTATAGTTTTACACTATCTGAAGATTATATTCTTAGATATTATACAAAAATCAAAAGCAGACGCTATTTATAACGAAAGTTTCATTGTTTTTTTTTTCATTCTGATATAATGTGATTTAAAGATGTTAAAATATATATTGTTTGTTAATCGATGAATTCAAATTAGCATTTATTAAAGATTAAGCTTAAAAGTATTCAAATATTTTTATAGTGGAATATAACATGATTTTTAATGATTAGATTAATTTTAACTCATGAAGAAGGAAAGACTTCAACCAATATATTTCATTTGATAACACGAATTTGTCAGCTTAATTATCTTTATTAATAGAGAAAATGTTAAAGAGCACTTAGAAAGATCTTCCTCAATGAAGGACAAAAATTAAAAAAAAAATAAAATATAAGATTATTTTATTTTCATTGATTTAAAAAAAAACACGAAGCAACACATTTTTAGCAAATAATGAATTTGTATTTCTCGAACAAATACAACTGTAACAAATCGCTAGATGACCAAAAGCAATTACTATATCTAAAATGGTGAATTGCTTTTTCTTGTCTAAAATAAACAAATTTCCAGCATGGAAATTTGTATTTGCGTGACCAAAAATCGTTAAGTTCCTATGAATAAAAGAACGAAAAGGTGGAGCATCAATCTTTTTTTTATCCTTTAACCAGAAAATTAAACATTCCAATCGATTAATTATGTTTAAAATGTAGCGAGCTAATGCGGAGTTTTAAATATCGTGATACATAACGAGATGATGTTCAGAGAAGATTTGCATTATCTCGCTTAAAACATAAAATCTTCCGCAGCATGCTCGAACTGCTTGAATGCTGTTCTGCATAATACATTACAATGAATTACAAGTTTTTAATGCAATTCGAAAAGAGTTCTTTACAGTATAGATTTCCATTTGTGTAAAAGTGTCATATTTTGCATTATCTGTTTTGTTTCAGTTATGCCTTGTTTTAATTTATATTTGACCATAATGAAACCCGCAAATTCAGTTATAATGAATCATGACATCTGGGCCAAACAAATATATATATATATATATATATATATATATATATATTGAGAATATACTAAGAACACGGAAACACATTTTTTCCCCTGCTATCTAATTAGATCACATATTCTATTTCGTAAATATGATCCTTTTTGAAGGGGCCAAGAATTTCTAAAATACTTGCGATATTTACAGTTTTCTAAGGATAATTTTACAGAATTATAAGGCCTTTGAAAATGTTTATTATGATTTATTAATTATTAATTTAAATGCTTATGATAATTCATTGAATGATTTCTGCAATCGTAGAAAGAGATTAATTACATGTTCTACTATATACATTCTAATATAGAAATTTACCCATTACAAGCTTCTACTGCATTTTATATTATCAAGAAGTAGTTATTCCAAATATGTAGTAGATTCTTTTCTATTTTTTAAAGATTTTTAAATATAATTTTAGAATTATTGAAAGCTTAGCAACTAATGTGCGTGTGGTCGAATTTTTCTGTATATTAAAAGTAATTCTTTTACATGATTGTGTCATTGAAATAAGCCATAAAACTAATATGAAGATTTTTTACTACAACATAAAAAAAAAACTATGGTCATCTGTTGATGAAGTGTCTCTAATAAAACCATTTTACTCCTTTTTATAAAATGCTTCTATAAAGAAGTCTGGAAATCTTTGAATATGATATATCTGCTCAAAATTAGAAAATAAGATTTGATTTGGGATAAGGAAGTTGAGCTATATTAAATCAATTTATAGAATTAAAAGACAATATCAATTATTTTAAACATTCTACTTTGGTAACTCGTCACTTGCATCAAATTGGAAATTTGTTTGTGAAATGAAGAACAAAGTTTCATTTAATTTTTGAGATATATAAGATATAATCCTGATGGCAATTCCATTCAATTATTCTTAAACATTAAATTTATCAATGAATGAACTTGGTGAGCCTCATTAATTATTATGAAATCATACATACCATTATTGTTTAATATAGCAATTATTGTGAAATGAAATAAAGTATTCAAGGAGAAGAAAAGGAAATTAAGATGAAATTTATTTAACTATACTTTTATTAGCTGCAACTTTGAGATATCTGAAAGACACGAGCTAAATACGATATGATAAATGTGACTTTTTACGAGAGTCAGGCTATATTTATAAAATTAGATTAGATTAGAATTTATAATTAGATAATTAAAATTAGATTAGAATTAGATTGAAATTCAAAATTTCGTAGTATGTAACGCATAACTTTTTGACGGTTTTCACTACAAAATGGAAGAGCATTTTTTTTTTTTTTGCTTTATCTAAGAAAAAAAGCGCAAGATACCAAACAGTTTTGAAGAAATCTCTACATGTAATGATGTTACCAGAATACTCGCACATACATGGAAAACTTTATGTACCACTGCTAAGCTGAGAAAATACTGCTCATTTATAAGCTAACTTAGTCGCTCATAAGATAAATAACATTTTGAAAAAATATTGAAGTTGGGGAAAAAAGCAATAATTAAATGAACACCTTATTTAATAACAATGATTTGGCTATTGACAAAATTATGATGAGTTTTGTTCGCTTCAATCAGGGATTGCTTCATGCTTTGAAGCAAAATAATTGAGAGAGATAGGATACTTTTTCATAAAAAATTGCTGAGAAGGAGAAACAAGCCTACATCTAAAAACCTTTTTAATGAAAAAACGGTATGAGCGAATAGAAATCCTAGTAATATCTAGAAACAAAAAACATCCAAAGTGGAGAGTGAAAACGTACTTAAATATACAAATAATATATGGCATATACTGTTTGTATTTATGGTATATTAAAACGCTTCTTCTTTCCAACACTTTTTAATTTTCTCATGGTTACGTCGAATGTTAATCAAATTAGACGCCATGTTTATCAAACATTTTTGGCACATACTTTTTTGGAAGGAGAAAGAACTAGAACATGATAAGAATATTGAAAGACTTGAATCGTCTAGAAATCATGAAATTATTGAACGAAATTGTAATTTTGTCACAAGAAAATGCCTTTGTCTCTGAGAATAATGAAAAAGTGTTTAACCAACAGTAAACAAATAACCCTGCATTAAATTCGGATAATTCAAAAATCTAAGCAAATATTTGTTTCATGCATTTTAACTAAAAGCTAAAATTCAACGAGAATTTCAGATATCATTTTAGACACTGAAAGATTTCCAGATTTCACCTAAAAGTGTGAAAAATAGTGGTGTTTTTTTTATAGAACTGTAAACATAAGCGCAGATTAATAAGTGAAAATAAAAATATTATCCACAAACAAAAATGAAAATAACATTAGAATTCAAATGATTCTCAAAACATTCTCTGATATTAAGGCCATCCAAAAGAATTTGTTCTAACAGGACAACCACTTATTGGACATACTTCAAACAATCAAAATAAAATTAAAATGATATTATTTTCATGATATTATGGCTATTAAATATCTTCAACCCTTGATTTCGACAAAATCTAAAATCCTAACTGATCAGACATCTGAATAATTATTAAATCATTTTTTTCAAATGTATTGAGGCCAAATGAACTCTTGTTATTTTTAGTTCATTCTACAGAACCAGTGTTTAAAAAATTCATTGGCGTACTATGCACATCCTTCTCTCGTTCTCTCCCTTCTCTCATTTACTTTATTGGAAAAGATTTTTACATAATAATAAAACGAGATTTGAAATGAAAATAATGCAGTTTTCATTCCTTATTACTTTTTTTATAGTTATTATATAGTTTCCTAAATTAAAATAATTTTGTTAAATAAATGTAAGGCATCTTGTATGTTCAAATAATTGGAGAGCTCAGTAATCATGGAAATTATTGATGTTTATTCATTTTTGGAAAATAATTGTTGGTGATGATATTTGAAATTCAGAAGAAAGAGAGAACTTTTTCAATTATAGGTTAAATCTATTCTTTCTAAAAGAAGTATAGTAAAATGCAATCCCTCTATTGAAAGAGTGTTTTTCTTCTTTTATCAAGATTGTATATAATGAAATAATGCGTATAATGCTACTTTTGAAAGTAAAATATTCATTCGTTTCACATTAATTGCAAATAATATATAAATTTCAAATGTCCTTTTATTGCTGCTTTATATTTAAATTTTTAATTTAATGAAAGATTTAATAAAAAGTGATTATTGAATCATTTATCTTTTTAATGAAATCTTCTGGTCAAATGAATTTAAAGGTGTTAAATTATTCTTTTCTACCATTTTTTATCCAATCACATTATATTAAAGATCTTGGATAATTTATAACAACAACATTATTAAACTCTGTGGTAAGAATTTATTGTGTAAAAATAAGTGTAATTTCGGGTATTGTTACTCCTACAACTTGAATTCATAGTAAATTATTAATAATTTAATCAAAATTTTCACAAAGACCAAAATGACAGAAATAACAATTCTGATTAAAATATTTCTTTACAAGGACACCTATATGGACTTTGAAATTGAATCCTAATATCTTAAATATCGAGCATATCTTTAAGAAAAATAATCTTGATTGTAATTCGAAAGAGAAATATGCGTAGGAAGTCATCAATAATTCTTCATTCCAACGAGAAACTAACACAAATAAAACAGACTTGCATTATCTTAATGTAAAAAAGGATTTAATTAATTTGATCATCCGGAATAAATTTTCTCAATAATTAATAAAGGTTAAGATTATTAAAATGAAATTGTGTGTGTGTGTGTTTCTCTGAAAGATTAATTCTTATCTTATTTTCTCGAGTGCATAAATGAAAGGAAGTGAATTTACATTTTATTATTTGTTTTCATTGTGTTATTAAGTGTTGAAAAATTCTTTTCCTTCTTTCAATAAAATGATATTCAAACATAAATTGCTTTGAAATTATTTATACGAACAAATAAGTTTAGGAGTTTTGTTTTGATTGGCAATATAAAAAAGTAATTACTTATAAATTATAAAACATATTAATTTAAAATGAATTACAATAATTCAATTACAAGAAAGCACAGAATAATATTTATGAAATTATCATTCCACAGCGTGTATGTTAATGATATACATTAGTTATATATATTACGTACAGTTTGAGCAGAAGCGACCATATTTAGCGCAAATATTCTTTGGAAATAAGAAATGGGTAACAAGGATATATATATATATATATATAGGCAATTTTAGTTAATTACAGACTAAGAGATCTTTTAGCAATAATTTTAGAAAATATTATTGCACAAAGTTTATTTTTTATGTAATTTTAAATTCGAAAATAATAATTTTCATTATACCAGTTTAGTTGTGCAAATTTTCACTTGCATTTTTGACAAAAAAATATTACATGATTTTCAACAAAATGTTTAATTTTTGTAATTAAATTAAAAAAGATTTAATTGTTATATTTAAAATGCAACACCCTCAATTGGTATTTTATTTTATATATATATGTGCAGTTTAAGTAAGGAATAAGAAAGTTGCAGTGTCTCTACAGTTTCATGAAAGCAAGCGCACAATTAGAAAATAAAGTACTTTGACGCGTAAAGTTTTAATAGCACGATTGTAAAATAAAACTTGATGACATTATGGGATCTCATATACCCTATTAAGATAACAGGTGCAAGGTATTAGTACCTCGATTGTGTACTTAATTTGTGTAGCATTACCTCAATTTGATACCTAAAATGCACTTTTCAGCAAATTGTTAAGTTCATGTATAAGAGATTTATTTAAAACAAGGTTATTGTTTGTAAAACTAATATTCAAAACTGGCTATTTTTTAGCCAAAGATGGCTAAAAAATAGCCAGTAATTTATATTTTGCAAGTAATTTATATTTTGCAAATTTCGAAAATGTTTGAGTAATATACGATCTATAGGAAACACTAACATATTAATAAATATTTATCAATGCATTAGTAAACTTTCAGCGATTTACCATCACCATCAGTCTGAAAACACTGGATAATTCTCTAAAAAACTATCATATTAGGTTGATTTTCTTACGATAAAAATTGAGTAACAGAGATACTTTTGTGCGCTTATTTAATTCAAAGTCTAAATAGAGTGGCAAGAAGAGCTAAAATGGAATATTTTTTTTAAGTAAGTGCTAAGAAAATTTTTTATAACACTTTTATAATCCTGAAATAAGTAAAATATAATCTTCTACAACACTAAAAACTTATAAAAGTAAAGTTAGTAGAATTTCCGATTATAAAATTTAAATAGAATTGATAATTAAACATGCATAGATGCATTTAAAATGATTACAAGTTTAAAAGCTATGTTGTTAAAAAGGAGACACTTGCATGAATTTAACCTGATTCTGAAATAGAAAAAAAGATTGTTATAAACATAGAAAATTTTCCTTTTCTGTTTAAAAATAATTGACTTAAAAAAATATCTAGCTCGTCAGAGCATGAAATATTTTTCGCAAATGATTAATACAGAAATGACTTTTTTAAAAGTTAGAAATCACTTTTGGATCCCAGCTGATTTAACGAATTTATCATTTGGAATTAATTTGAATTTTAATTTTTAATGCATAAATTAGTGCTCACTATTCACTCTACAAATACCTTAACAATCATCAAATTAAGAGAGATAAAAAAAGTTTTGCTAAAGCTTTGTAAATAACGCAATGCCATCAGGCCATTATATTGTCTTTCCTGAAAATCGTATATATATTAAATATTATGTCAATTACCTAAAATACAAGAGAAAAGAATTATAAAAAGTATAATGACTTTAATTTTTTTTATTTATACACGCACTGTTCAAAAAGTTATCAAGAATTACCATGTGATGGATTTTACAGAAAATACCATGATATCTAAAACAAAATTTCATTGATATGTAGTCATCATTCGTATAAACTTAAAAATGATATTATTTATCAATTAATATCATCAGCAACTATTTAGAAGGCATTAGAACAATTAAAAAGAGTGTTATATAAAAAAAATGTAAAATTTTTTTATAATATCACGAGCGTTGTTTAAGAGATATACTTTGATTTAAGCTGCCCAATACAAAAATTTGTAACTTTACTACATTCCCAAAATGTATGTTGTTAATTTCTAACAGGCTTTTCCGTTATTGTTCTTGTTAAATTTCACAAAATAAATTCAGCTATTATATATATATATATATATAATGACTCCCATTTGATGACTTATTTTTGAAACGTTAAAGGAAATTGAAGTCCTTTTCATTGGCAGTCCATCAGCAGAACGTATTATTTTTGGCTCAGTCTCGCGCTATAACCCCCCCGAGAAGAACAACGAATCTAAAAAATGATCTATAGTTAGGATGCTGGAAAAGATTCAATGATGTGAATCAGCTGTTCTTTTAAGTTTTACTGTCTTCGACAATGTATATATCAG
>JAPMOR010087407.1:0-64452 GCA_026543865.1 Argiope aurantia
TATATCTAGATTCAATTAGCATAAAATTAGAATAATATTATCCCAAAAGCATTAACATTCATGTTTTGCATTGTGATTACCCGAGAGATTCATATTAATCTCTTCATATAAGTATTAAATCATGTTATATCATTCAATTTTTCTTTTCTTTTCTTTTTTTTTTGGCTCTGTTAAATAAACAATTTTCTATTTATAATCATTTAGCATCTGTATACAACTAATTTTATCTTTGGTAAATATAAAAATTAATAATAAATATTATTCGATGTTATGGAAGGACATCTTATGAATAAAAAATTAAGTTCCAATGTCAATAGAGCAGTTTCTTTGACTGCTCCGTTTATGCATTCTATTTCAAGTCCACAGCGATGCTATATACACAGCGATGTTATCATGTGTACTGTGTTATCATATAGTATATATATATATATATAAAGAGAGAGGATAGAGAAGTCTCGTTATTATTTCAAACCGGTTTAAACTGGTTAATGACTTAAATTAATTAAGATAAATAATGACTTAAAAATAATAATGTTCTCATATGATAACCTGAAACTTGCAATCGTAGATTTCATTTTAATTTTGCTTATTTTATTTTATTTCGCGTATGGTATCGGACTGACATCCTATCACTCAATTAAAAATTTCATACAGTTGTTCTGTTATATAGCACAATAAATTATCATAAAATGAGGGTTAATGCATATTTGAATTGTGGCAGTTGAAAGAAATCCATTGTTAAGTCAATAAAGACTTCCGGTAATCCAAGCTCAACCAGTAGACATTCTCTTTAAATGCATAACAATCAAAAGGGCGAATAAATGAAATTAGAAGAGAACACATGATGAATGTACAAAATATAGAATAAAACACTGATAGAATTAAGTCGATGATAAAAATATCAAAAGATTAAGGTTTATGATTGTATATTAATGAGAATTAAGCAAAATGAAAAGCATCATTAAATCTTTGATATGTAAAATAGTCACATATTACAAATCCTTTCTATAATATAACATTTTAGCTAAATGAAATGAAATCTTTGGTTTCCCAAATGAATTAAAATTAATTTATTTAATCTAATTTAACATTTGGTGTAGTATAATAAGTAGAAAATTTGATAATATAGATGGTTGAAATTAACCTCTTCAACAGAAATGACGAATAGAGCGCGCCATGAACTTTCTTGACCAAATTTATAATGATGATATACACTCGTCAGATATTATGAATTTTGATGTGATTTATAAAAAAATTTATTTGTAAAAAATATTTTTATGAAGTTTTTGTATAAACCTCTCTTCTTAGAATTAAGAAAATTATTCTAACTTCTTGAGCAGTGCTGATCGAAAATTAATTGCAACTCAAGGGGTTAAACTATCGGGGAAATTAAACGTTTGACTCGTAATACGATTTCTTGAACCGAATGATTCATCCTTCTAATTTCCTGCGTTATCATGAATGAGATTTATTAACCGAGATTTGATTTATACTTGATGTTTTGTTAACATTGGTATAGATTTATGATTTTGTGCAAATTCTGAGTCTAATCGATAATTTGGTCAATTGCCAATTTCATAAAAAAACAAAGACAATCCATAATACATATATTTTAGCATTTATTTTAGCATTCCAGATGTCTTATTATCATTGAAATCAGAAACACGTAAATGAATAATTGTTCAATAATACTCTATTTTTGATTCTCATCTAACGACTGCCTGGTAGATTTCAGAGAAGAACCATATAACGAAGATCTAATTCGTAAAGAATAAAAAAAAATTATTTGCTCCGGTATGAAAAAATGTTATTCTACTTTTTAGACAAATAAATCAACAACGGATGATAAACTGCACATTTTAACATTGAATCGAGTTTATCAATTGATTTATTGACACTTCATCAAATAAAACTATCATCATTAAAAAAATACCTCCTCAGATTCTTTTCCGGAGACTAACAGGTTATAAATGGGCAACATTTTCTCCTCTTTTGTGGAAGAAATAGACCCCCCTCATGTTCTCAATTTTTTTTCTTAACAAATTGAGGGGTTTTTCAAAACTTTCTTTCCCAGAAAGATAATATTAAAAAAATAAGCAAACCCACTAGAAAGAATATTTAGACATATTAAACCTCAATTGCGAGGAGGAAAATGACGATTTTTTTTGTCAGTCGGTGTGGTGTAGTTTCTATGTTTATTGCAAGCAATGTAAACCTCATACATGCTATCCATAAGTCTTATAGATGTTTTTTTTTTAAAAATACCATTCCCCTGAACATATCATGAAGTAATCAGCATTTAACGAATTCCTTGGTTAGAGATGCATTCATCTAAAGGTGTGAAAGTTTTTTTTTTAAATCTTGGTAATTACTTTATTATATAAATTGTTGAATGATACTTCCCCAATAATGCAACATTCAGTTGTTTTAATATTTTGATTGGAATTATTTCCGATGCACGTGCGCAAATTTACCTTGTTTAGGTTGAAATAATTTTTCCCGGATGTAAATAATTGTTGATTATGTTGAAGATGAGTGCACATAAATAAGATAGATGCAGAAGATAGATAATTACAGAAATCAGAAGGATATTTCTGGGTTTGCCATTAATAGTTTTTTTAATAAAAGTGGGAAGTAATTAAAAAAAATTGGTAAAAAATTCAAAATTTAAAATCGAAAGTTGTATTTTATTATTACTTAATAAATTATAAAAATATTATGCCGAATAAAAAGATTTATATCCATATATATGTCGAGAGATTTTTATTCATTAATATCAGCCTGATATATTTCATTATTACTCTTTATCTATGTGCACACCTATACAAAAAAATTGTGTTATTTACAAGTTTTTAAAGAAGCCTATTGTTATTCCGATACAATTATAGACTTCTGTCACTTATTAAAAAGATATTCATTTTAACTAATTAGTATGCCATCAAATATTTAAACCTTTTTAAGAGAATATATTACCAGCATATAATATATATTGTTCTTTACATGTACATATATATAGATATATTGTCACGTAGATACTTTAGTACAGAACTCAATGACACACACAAGAGTTATAGCTAAACCAATTTATTAACTGAACTCAGAACTGAGAATGCAGTAACTGACAAATCTTCTGCTTTTATATAAGCAGAGAAAGTTCCAGAATACTCTTCTGGAGACAGTAAGAAAATTCCAGAACACTTATCTGGTAAACTAAAGAAATGCCCAGTATCTTCTGGAACATGAAATAAAGGAAAACATAAAATCAAGGAATTAAGCATTTACATATACCATTAATTTCAGTGTCTCTAGCGGGATTCGAACCCAGGTCTCTTGATCACAAGACCAGTGCCATGACCATTCGGCCATGGAGATTCGGCAGTCTTTCTTCAATGCGGCAATATTACCAGTTATTTGGTATGTAAGAGACTAAAATTATGTTTACGATTGTATGCTATGTAAAATAAAATGCAATACATTGAAAGTTATTGTGAAAAGGAACTACATGAGTGATTAATGAGGTCTTAGAATTTAATAAAAAATACTTATATTTTTATAACTTTTTTTCTGTGATTCCAATAATACCAGAACTGTCGAAATTTTGGCCCTTAAATTTATATAACGTTTGATAATAGATTATTCAAATTAATACTGATCACCAAATGTGGTCAAAACTTTTTTCATACAATAATTTTTTAATTAATGAACGTTAATTCCTCAGAGTTAAACATTTTACAATGGTATTTACAGTAATTAAGAAGTATGGTAGTTTTGCTATGATATCTCTTTAAAACATGGATTGGCTATGGAATGAGGTTTAAGAAAGTAGGTTTAAGAAAGCTGGTTTAAGAAAGTAGGTCATTTGATACACGTGATAAAGAGAAAACAAATGTAAAAATTTTATTTATTTTTAATATGAATATAAATTTTAACTTTACTTTATGTACTATAGTAATTTTTTTACGCGAAATTGCAGAATTTTGAAACCTCTGGAAAGAATTAAAATGAAGAATCAACAGCTGAATAGACAAACAGAAAGATAAAATGGTCTCTAATGAAACATGAAATTAGTGCATTCCAATTAGATCTAAGCAATTGTTAGTATCCGATTGTAGCATGAGAAATGGAAGACGTATTACAAATATAATTTTGTCCTTAGAAGAATTCTTCAACTGTTCGTATGCTGAAATCACAGAACCATTAGATGTCAATTATGTATTCTTTTGTCATTATATATTTGTTTATAAAATATGAAAAAAACATGAGATAGGAAAGAAATTCTTGATCCAATTCAATTTTGTAAAGTCATCTAAAAATATTTTCCTAATACTAGCATTTATTTCCATTTTATCTCTTTTCCTTTTGTACGACGAAATGAAATTGAGATTTCGATTCAATTATTTTCAGTGCTAGAACTTTTGCATCACTCAAGTACATGGGACACGGGCGTTTATTTCAAAAAAAAAAAATGAAAAATCTGAAAAAAATAACACGTGAATCTGGTAATTATGTTTCTGAGGAGACTAATTTCGCTGCACGGAATTTTCATTCAGAGTGAAGTGTTTTCATTTTTGTTAATATGTTAGTTAAACTGAAATTTAAAATAAAATGTTTATAAGATTGAGAGTATGTCACAAAATCAAACGGAGAAATCAAGCATAAAACGGTTAATTGTTGAGTTTCGTTACTTAAATTACAGGTAATAAAATAAGTAACTTCAAAGTATGAATTTTTCTAAACAGACTCAGTGCGAAACAGCGCATGTTTTGTTGATAGATGTCTCAGCATAATTGCATTGAACTGCTAGTGTAAGAGCAATTCCTGACAAGTGACTATAGCCGTCTTTTGATGGACGGATTAGTTATAATTTATCCTTATTGTAAATATCACTTCATCAACCAAAAATCACTATTTGTTTCAAACACATTTATTTTTAATTGATTTTATTAGAATTTCTGTAAACAAGAAATGAAATACTGTACCTTCAGCTTGTATCGAAGGATTTATAACTTGATGCCTGATGATAATAACTTGGAGCATCGTTGCTCCAATTCCACATAAAAACATGCATTTAACAAATATCTCATTAAATACATTTCGAATAACCAGAAAATTTCCTTCACTCAGCATGGTGTCGCTTGAACTGCTGTCCAATATTCTTTTGAGCATGGCATAGTAATAAAGTTAGAAAAACTATGTACAATAAGATGTGCATTGTATTGGAAATTATTGTATGATATTTGTAAGTCATATATTACATTGAATATTTCATATATAAAATATAGTGTCTGTTACAAAAGATATTGAGTTTAATATAAAGCCACAATTACTAATTGGAGCAAAATAAAGGATATGATAAAATTTTTATATGTAAGATCAAAATATAATTTGTGAAAATTGATTTAAGTTCAAAAATAAGGGATAAATTGAAACCTTTTCAGAAATTTAAAAATGCAGCTTTACACAAGGCGAATGATTTGTTTTATATGAATTACATTAAACTTGAATATTCTAAGTGATAAAACAATTTCAGTGATTTTATTCAAGAGATATTTTCTAGAAATCTAGATCTCATAATGTTTTCTATACTGTTAATTAATTTAACTTTTACTCGATCTAGTAAAAATGCTTAAAATACTTATAAAAAGAAAATATAACCAGATATGAAATTAAGTGCCAAATGAAAATTAATAATGAAATGCTCAATCTTCGTATTATTGTACAAATTCTTTGTATTATAACTTTGCTGTCAGGAATTCATGTCAGCTTTCAAAAGTGAATTCATTGGAAAGTGTATAAATTAATTTGATTATAATCAAAATAGGATTAAAAATACTCGGAATTCAACGATTAGGAGAACATTTTTACAATTAAAGAAACTCTGGATTTATTTCGAAATATATCAGCTGAATGTGGATACATAAAAGGGAAATAATTTCATTTCAGATAATACTAAGTTACTAATTAAGAAAATACATTTCCTTATCTTCTTATTTATTTTGGAACCATGATTTACTAATCTAATGTATTCCACAGAAATATTTTGATTAATTTTGTAACTCCAAAATGACTGGCAACAAATAATTTAATCACGAAAACTTTTTTTTTTATCTTAAAGTGATTTGTTTTAATGTGATAAAATAAATCTTCTTAAGAATGCAATCAGCCATTTTTATCAATAAATTCTTAAAATGAATTTATCATTGCTAGTTCGGTAATAATCCACATTTATTTCATTATTAAATAAACAAAATATTTTTTTAATATTTTATCGTTTTCATTTTTTATATACCAGAAAAAACTGTACAAAGAAACGAATTTTAAATGTCTTAATAGTTTATATTGCCATGTTTGATTTGTCTTTTATAAAGAATAAAAAATATTCGATTATCAATAATTAGTAGAAACTAATCAATAGATTTAAAAAAACAATATCAATTCATCTTGAAAAATTGCCATTTTATTCAAAATTTTAATCGAAGGGAATTAAGACAAAAATTTTATAAGAAAGATAATAACGTCATTTCATTTTTTCTCAAAAAAAGTATTTTAGTAATGATTTTAATTATTAGCATAAAATAAATAAATTGATTTAGAGGAATATTTGTCTGTACTTAAGTGATATATAAAAATATCCAATAAAAATTTAAATGAAAGAATAATTCATTGAAGAAATATTTGTATTCTTACGTATGTATTATGATTAATTTGATTAATTACTTATTATTAATAATGACAGCGATTAGTATTAATAAAAATCTGTAATTATCATTACTATCAAATTTTTAATTAGGTTATTAGTATTAGTAATAATTGTACTCACCGTAACACATATATATTAATATTTTCTAATTCATTGTTTCTGCATTCCAAAAATGTTTTTTTTGAATGCAGAAACAATGAATTAGAAAATGAAAATGTTTAAATTTACATTAAAAGTTTTAAATTTTTAAAAACTTTCTTTGATTGATGAGTAAGTTAAATGTTGAAAAATCACCTATATATATATATATATATATATATATATATATATACCTAAAAAACACTTCTATCTAAATGTATTACATTCATGAAATTATTCTTTTGAACAAATATCACATTTAATAACACTTTAATATTCACTTCAATCTAAAAAAATAAATTGGTTTGGTTTAAAATTAAAAAGTATAATCTTGTTGGAAAAAGTTCCCTGCAAAAACGTATCATTAGAATAAATTTTAAAAGTAAAAAAAAAATATAATAATCAGAAGTTTTTTAATACTCACATTATCGCTTCGGCATATAAATAAAATAAATTTTCCTTCGGTAAAAGGTTATTTAATGTACTGCTTATATCACCGCAGTGGAGAATGAAGATAAAAAGCTTATTTTTAACGAGGTGCCTCATTATACACATATTTAAATTTCCCTACATCAGTGAAACGTTTGATGACTCTATAAAATAGATTGCTCGGGATGACATCAAAATGATGGATTCGCTTCATAATAAAAACTCATAAAAGAGTTCCAAATGCGAGTGAATTTCAAAGTGGGCATCTATTCACTTTCTTGAAAGAACATATTTACATATTTTTGGAACTTTAGGCAAATATTTTCTTAATGAGATTGGAAAGATAGGTTTCAGTTTCTAGACTATTTGCAATAGATTTCCTTTTTTGAAGATAAATACCACTGCCATGAAGCAAATATTTAAGATATACAGAAATTAATTTCACAACTTTTAAATTAGAAAAACAAATGTTTGTAAACAATAAAAAAGTGAGTGCAGAATTGCAGCATAACTTATTCTTACAAATTCAGTACTTTATTTTTTTTCAAGTTCTATTTAGTTTTCTATTATTTGGGTTATTTTGTAACATTTGTTTGGTTTAAAATTACAATAGACTATTTTCTAATATTTTTGCAGTTTCGTGGATATTCTTTTCGATATAAAATCAATTTAATTTGTATAACATTTTGTTAAATTTAGATTAATTTAATTAAACTACATTCAAATGTGATATTTTTTCATATGCTCTTTCTTTAGGATTATATATTCAAATTGACCAAGTTTCTCTACAAGTTAAAAAAGGGATACTATATGTTAATATGTGATTAAAATGCTTATTTTTTTGTTTGGTTTTTATTTTTGAATCATCTCGAATTTAAAGTAATTCAACAAAAATTACAATAAAATTGATGCATATTTTCTTCGTTCCCTAAAAAGTCTAATTTACGATACTTTATTTAGTAATACTTTATATTTTAATGGAATATTTAACTATACATATGATAGCAGATTTTCCCTTCTTTTAAGAATAATGCTACATCCGAATTAAAATAATTAAATATTTCTAATTTTATTTAATAGTTCAATAACCAATAGTTCAATTCAATATTTATATAGTAAATGCTTTTTAATCGGTTTTTACTGGCAAATTACACTTTCTATTGACACTAAACGAAACAATAGTAAACTGGAAAATGTTGATAAACTATAGGATTAACCTGATTCCTAAATTTATATGAAATGGGCCTCTGATATTCCAGCAACATTTCTGAAAATACTGTTCCTAGGTTACCAGTATCGAACATTACTATTACGATGTAATAGCCGAGATCCATGGGAGTACTCGCCCCGAAATTTTCGCGCATGCGCTCTACAAAAGCTGAAATTTCCGCACTCCCTCATGAAACAGCGGAGCTTGGGCAAGGGTATGAACACTGCGAGTGCTTTTGTGAGTGTGAGAATTCTGTGCATGAGAATTGCGTGCAGTAAAGAAAACGAAATATATATTTTAGATGGTTATTTTTCGATCGATTAAAATCAAAATTTGATACGAAATGGCAATTATTCTCTCAAGATCATTTATTCATTTTTTTATTTATTTATTAAAGTCATTACGTTTTGAGTTATCCCTTTTGCATCCTTAATAAAATAGAAGCAAAAATAGGGTAAAAATGTTTAAAAATTTGATTCAAAACATGAAGCAGATCCAAATTTTAAACGTTCTGCATTTTAGACGTTTAACATGTCTGTAAAGTTTATCAATTAAGCTCTCTAAATTTTGTATTTATCTATCTCATTTGCTCCCGGAAGTCAGACAGATACAACTCTTCTGAGTAGATTTCACTTAAAATTTGATAGGCATATACAATTTTGGTATGAAGACAAAATACTAAATTGCATATACCTATCTCAAAGAGCTTTTAAATTTGGTTTTCAACAAGTGGATGTATATAAATTCAATGAGGGGTAGTGCTCTGCCCAATAAATGTCTGACCCCCTCCCCCCGAATAAAATTAGTGAGCTCAGTTAAGGCCGCAAATATCTTACATGGAATTGGCGAACAATATTTACGAATTGTAGGTATTTCGAGTTAATCTAGCACATTTTATTGAATCTATCGAGATAATATATACCTTGAATGCCTTTTTGCAGAACAATTGAACCTAAAATTTTAGATGGAACCACAATTATATTCAAAAAATGACATACTAAATTCCATTGATTTAATTCATTCTGTTTTGATGCATTGCCTTTATGCGCATGCGTAAGTACAGACCGACAGATAGTTACTCCTTTAACAGATTTAATTCAAAATTTGATAAATATCTATATTTTAGACTCTAAACCTCTACATCAAAAATTATTTGCCAAACTCTAAGTTTTTATGTGTTATTGAGTCCACTTGTAATTGAATGGCTAGATAGAAGGCATATTTACTGTGAATGGATTTCACTGAAAACTTGATGAACCTCGACAAATTTGGTTATAAAATCATGAACCAAATTTCATCTATCTAGCTTAAAGGTTTTTAAGTTATTGCGTTTATAGAAGACAATCCCAAATCACTTTTCCGACCCTCCCTAATGCACACGGATAAATTTGAATGACCGAAGCATCGAGGCAGCACTGGCTGAACTGAGGTTGAGTTCTAAAGACCATCACGGTAAAACTCTTCCCTTGGGAGGTATGTTGAGTCATCAGTAGAGGCAGCTGTCCCCACAAAATTTCTATACCCCCATCTCCCGGTGGGGAGAACAAACCACCAAACCGGAAGCTTCTCATCTTGAAATCTGATGTGCCCCCAATAAAAGAACAAGGCATAATGCCCCCCCCCCAAAAAAAATGTATTTTTTCGAACTTGGGCTGTCTGAAATGTTGATATCCGTTTCTTGAGTTTGTGTCTTTTGACATTACTACAGCATACTATAAACAAAAGAATATGGTTTCTAGCTCAGAGATTCTGAAAAGTGGATTTTTTTAAAAAAAAAATCTCGAGTACAAATTTTATATGTTTACAATATTTTATCTTTCCTTTCTTCGTTTATAAGGAAATAAAAATTGTTCATAGAGTTAAAACTCAAAATTGTTTCTAAATTTTATCCTGCGAACCGCAATCTGTTTTTTCTTTTAATCACTTCTATATTAAATATAAATTTCCAAGCTTCCCTTTTATCCTCAGATTGAATATTCTTTGAAGGATAGTTAAATGTTTATATAATCTTCTTGGAATTAATTAGAAGAAAACAGATTTTACTCGACATTATCTTCATTTAAACTTTAATGCAGACACATAATTATTTGTCTCCTAAGTGATAAAAAAACAATTATTCTATCGCTTGCTTTCCTAACAAAGAATGCTGTTCTTATATGTGAATATTTGCACTGCAATGAAGTTGCATTTGACTTGTTATTACAATTGTTCATCTGAATTATTATCACTTTCCTTATATGTGAAATGAATCGCAGGAATGTCTTCCAGTTCTGCTCTTAACATTCATTCTCTACCCTAAATATAGTGTACAATGAATATGAAAACGCTGGACCACATATGGGATAAACCAAGCCCATATTTTATCATTTTCTCTGTCTATGGAAAATGCGTAAGATGATATTTCAGCTGTGCAGCTCCTGTACATGCTGTGACGTGGCCATAATCTTAATATGAATGAATGTCATTGTGATTCTGCATGTATGTTCCACATCTCCCCTTAAACAACTTGGTAGATACAACTAAATTTCGCAAACTTAGTATTTAAGGCAGGAGAAAGAATACTTCTACATTTAAAAAAATAAAAATTAATTAAAAACTCATTTAATTAGAAATTATCTAAAATTTGGCATTTTACAAAAAATAACTTAAGGGGCGGTTATTCTAAAAGAAATATTTTTAAAAAGCCATAAAATATTAAATGTTATCATTTTAATGATATTAATGTCAGTTTTGGGTAACATTTCTTTCAATTTTTATTATTTGTAAAAGAAAATTCAATAGATTAAAAGTAAAGTTAACTGTGAACTACTCTGCTAATCTATTTTTTTAAAATTTCTGTTTTACACAAATACGTATTCTTTTCCCAGGTTTGTATTTGTTTCAAATTAGTAATTTAACAATGCCTAAAAGCAGTTAACTCTCAGTCGCCAGCTCAAACTTGAAATAATCTTTTACCCCTTTTTGAAATTGCATTCAATTGCGTTTATTTCTTTAAAAATTCCACATTCACGAATTGTTTTTTAAAATTACGTGACAAAAAATAAAATAAGTATTAAGTAATTAAAAGTAATGCGCTAGAGTGTTTCTTGATTAACTCTGTTGTTCTTCTCGGGTTTATCTAACCTCAGACGTTTCTAATCTACTCATGACCTTTCGTGACTTTTTTTGTACGAACATTTTGTTGTTTCTCTGAAAATGGCTTTCTATCAATTTATTTTTCTGTGAACTTTATAAAAATTATATCTATGTATCGTTCGGATCAATACGACCAGGTACAATTTTCTCTTAATTGTCCTTTAACACCTACTCTGTTTAATTTCAATTTTACTTGACAGGCTAAACATAAACTTCTGCAACGTATTCTCTGTGATAATGAATAATTTAATCAAGGAAATAATCCCATAAATAAACCTTCTCTTGTTCTGAAAATATGGATAAGATTCAACCACATTTTTTTTATTTATATGAAAATGTTACAATAGAAGAACAATTAGTCCTTTCCCATGGCTAGTGAACAATATATGTCACGTAAACCACCTATATACGGAATTAAAATAATAGCTTTGAGTGTCAGTTGAATTTCATTTCTTCTAAAGGCACATATGCCGGCGTCCGTGGTCTGGGCGTCCCAGGTTCCAGTCCTGGTTCGGGCATGGTTGTTCTTCATCTATGTTTTATCTGTGAGGCACTAGATGGCGCTACTTAAACAGGAGACGCTCTCTCGGCTAAAAATCGCTGACATCGTTAGCGGGCTTATCTATGACAAGTGCCATAAGAAACAACAAGGGAGCATATTTATAATAAAATGAAAGCTTCTAAAAAGAATTTAGAAACAAATTCAACTAATACACGTAAGAGGACACAATGATTCATATAGTAACTTCATTTCCTACATAATAGGTCAACTACACCTAAAAGGAATTATTACAATGATAATGTTATCAGAAAATTAAAACAGAAGTTTTTCATGAAGTGACAAGGAGATACATATGTAAAATTTTTTTAAAAAACGAATTATATTACTTCTGTGAATTACTTTCCAAAAAAAGTGCAAAAAATGTCACTCTTATGAACTGAAACACAAAAACCCAGATATGATATTAAATTACATCATCAGTACAGGAACTGTGAATGATGAATTTTTATATAAACATGCAAAAGGAAAACAAATCTCCTGTCCAAGATTATATTTTAGAATAGATATTCTAGTAGTTTTTCTTGAAAAAAATTATTTTTTCTGCTCATTAATGAATATTTAATGGATGGAAAAAATTGTCCAAAAGAAGATTGTTTTTAGAAAAATTAATCAAACAAAAATTCTAGGCAACATCACCCCGCAAACGAAGAGTTGTGCCGAAATAAATAGTTGCATAATATAGTCGAAAGATTACACAGTAGGAAACAAAATGATTTATCATCAACATTCACTATTAATTTGCAAGTGAGAAATGAATGTACGCGTTTCTAGTTATTTTCTTAAAAAGATGGAAATAAATTAAATAAAATGTACAAAGATTATAAAACAGCATATCTGCTAAATACATACAGTATATATTTTTTGGAAAAATAGAAAATATAAAGGAGGTAAAATTTAAAAAAAAATATATACTCCGTTTCATTTCTTATAGTATTGGATACAGAAACTCTAGATATTTTGTGCATTATTTTTCATTTATATAAAGTTTATGCTGGTAAAACAATTCTTATTTATCTCCAAGCATAATATAATCTGAAAATAGGGAGGACATATATGACGAAACTTAGTATATAAAATTCGTGTCATTTTGTTCCGAACATTATAATCGGATAGTAAATATGAAAAGAATAGCGAGGTTAAAGTTTTTATCTCAAAGGAAACTTCAAGTTCCGATCCCATCTATTTATTATCATGGCATAGCTAAGAATATTGAGAAGAAGAGTGATTGACAGCCGATCATGAATTCTTAGGGATATTCCGAGGTCTTTGGGACGAAAAAAGGAATGCTTGATACATGAACGTTTTTCTGTTGTAATGTTGAATTGATCAATACTACATGACAAATTACCCTATTTAACGCTGAATCGCGACTGTCAGTGAATTTACTGACACTTCATCAGCTGAAACTATCTTTCACTGATAGAATTCTCGCTTGGATTCTTTTGAGAGCATGACAGTATATCGATGAGAAGTATCTCCCCTAACCCTTTTCACGTGAAAGAGAGGATCCTGTCTTGGCAACCCCCCCCTCCATTAATTTTTTTCTCGTATACAAAGTATAAAAAAAGTACTGTAATCGTCAAAAAATTCGAACAAGAGATTTTGGTCAATTTCTATGTTCTATAAATCTCTTAGTTCGAAAAGTACACTTTGGAAAATGTCTATCTGACCGTCTGTATGTCAGTGTCAAAGATAACACAAAAACGTTTTGAGCCAGATGGACGAAATGTGGTAACGGCAGACAAAATTTGTAGAGTTTTATCAAATTTTGAGTAAAATGTATTCGGAGGAAACCTGTCTATTCGGCTGTTTGAATATACTTTAACATTATATCTGCAAAACAAAGAAAACTAAATAAATAAACTTCGGTACAAAATTTTAACATTTATAGAGTAGACATTTATCAAATTTTGTACCAAACCCATCAAGGTGTTGACCATCTGTCAGTCTGTACTTTCAGAAGCATGTAAACACTATAACTCAGAAATTAAATGGCTTGAATATATCAAATTTGATAAGTGATTTTGTGACTACAAGCGCAGTTCTGAGTCAAATTTTCGTTTCTGTCGATTTGGAATAACGTGTCTAAAGCACACATTCAGTTTTCGAATATTATTAATCACAGTGATTAACACCTGAACCTCGTAAAGTATCATTCAATAGATTCAGTAAAATGCTAAAATCACGACAAATTTTAATATTCCGTAATTGTTTTACACCAATGCAATGCGAGGCATTCTCTGATAACACCTATACTAGAGTTCTTGCGAGAATAATTTGGGAAAAACACTTTCTCTGATTCGTTCAAAATCTGTTGATTTTTTTCAAATCCTTTTCTATCAGGTTAATAGAAAATAGCTTAAACATACGTTGAAGAAATTGGGAAACTAGAATATATCCATTAATTTTCGTTTTTGAAGAAAACATATAACATTTTGATTTATTGTACCCAACCGATAGGCAGTGAATACTTGTAATAGAACTAATCCTTGTTGAAGTTGAACATTTTTAAACCGTGTTTTTCATTATGGAGATTGCAAAGTATAAATAATTTGTAGATGTAGGGCTTGGTACGCAGAGATTTTTTTGGAAAAAGATTTAAAATTCTTGGCTTATATGAACATTATATTTTTACGTAAATTGTAGAATCTTTAAGAAACAAAATCAGCATTTGTTATTTTTCATTATTTTTTATGGTGTATAACGTTTTATAAGAAAATATAGATATATACGTTCCACGAAATTAATTATTTTACTTTTAAAACATTTACAAATCAAGTTTATTAATAATTACAATTAGCAAATTCAGATGTCGCTACTTAAATTAAGGAATAATGATGTGATAAGCGTTATAAAAATTATATTTACTTTTCGAATAATGTAACATCTTGATGATAGTTTTTTTAAGTGTGAGGATTAACAGTAAAACGATTTCTTAACTTATTTTGATACGAAAACTAACTATCAAACCCATTTCTGTGATGGTTATGTTTCCTCTCAAAGAATTGATAAAATCTCTTATATTGAAAGCTCTGTTCTTGAGAAATCTATTAATGAATAGAATAATTGCAAGATAAATATAAATTTACAGTATATTTTTTAAAACAGTTTAAATTTTTGAATGTCAGTAATCTAAGCGATTTACAATCAGTGCATGAATTCTGCCATAAAACTTATTTTTGTAAATGAAAATTTATGTTCTAATTGTGATAAACATATTAATAGAAATAATATTAAAACAAAAAATAATTTTTGTACTGAAATATATGGATAATAAACAAAGTATGCACTATTTTTTCGCTTTAAATGACTATGTGTAACTATTTTATTAATTTCAATAAGGAAAAAAAACCTTAAAATGCTAATAATTTAGCCTTTGAAATTTAAAAATAAAAAAATGTAAAAATAAAAAGCAAATAATTTAGCGTCTGTAGAACTTATTGATAGTTTTATTTGAATTAATAACAATATGTCATTCAAAATTGTATAATAACTCTTCCGTCAATTAATCTTTTATATTAAAAAAATCTAAAATATCATAACTGAATGCAATATTTACACTAGTGTATTGCATACGCATTCTGTTCTATATACTTTAAGAAAATTTACACTATTCGTGATATTGTATTTCATTTCAATTTTTACAACATGTTCCTTTAATTTTCATTGTTGACGATTTTCTACAGTTTAACTATTTGAGGGACAGGGCATGAGAAAAACAGCTATAACGACACTTATTCTCATAAAATTATCCACCGCTAGAATGGGTTGAGTCTAATTCATATCCTAGATATTTCTATGAGGGATATAAGCATGGTAGACTTGAAGATTATGTAATTAATCGCATTACATAGTAATGGGATCATATCCCTTTGCATATATATATGTCGTTACTGGTGATAATTGATACTTGGATTTTTGTTAATAATAATATTGCATTCTTAAAAATAATACATGTACACGCACACACGCACACATATATATATCTTTAATGAACTAATTAATTTACTAATGTTTTTCTGTTTCAGAAAAGAAAAAAAAATCGCAATCGCTTTTCTCACAAAAATAGAAAACGTACATTGTATAAAATAAAATAAAAGATAAAATTGATATAAATAAATTCTCATTAGCATATAGTGAAAAGGGATTTCTTAGAGCATTTTTTTACTTAAGAAATTACAATTTAGATAAATGTTTGCCATTTATTATTAATGTTTTATATGTGTATATATGATATGTTCTTTTAATGTTATTTAAATGAATTAGTTAAATATATAAGTGGTATGTAGTTGTTATTTGCCTTGGAGACTTACTAAAATCGTTCACTTTAATATTTTATCTTTTTTTGTGTGCAAAATAACAGCCGATATTTATACATTATTTTAACGCCTTAATTTGTTTATTTTCAAACAAGGAAATTAATTTGTTGGAAACTTTTATCTAAAACCATAATTTTATTTAATATGTAGACTGGCTTTGATAATAGTTTCATTTTCAAGAGTTTTAAGTCATCTACATTTGAAAGAATACAATATGCTTTTGTATTTACAAAAAAGCTTTGAGGAATTAAAATAAATCTTTTAATGAAAAGCCTGTTAAAGTTGCTCCTTTAAAATTTTTTTAAATAAATCAGATTTAATTTAGTATTTGGAAGTACGTTGGAAAGTGATTCTTAGGATTTAACGTGTGCATTTCAATTTTAATGTATTTATGTATTTCGGAAAGGACAGAGAATTCGAGATGGCATGGGACAAAATCTTTTAATTGGGTTCCGGATTTTATAAAGCTTTACAGCTGTGTGTGTCAGATACTTTGAAGAATTGCTTTTCTCTTTCATCCTCAAAGAAATACCTTCAGTGTAAGATGCATCAGATTTCGTTAAATATTTTGCAAGATTGAATGAATCTTACTTTTTATAGAAACTGAAAGTAAATAGAATTTAATTTGCACGAAGACGTCTTTTTCGTGCCTACATGATATATAAAGAAAAATATACCAGATAATGTGATAGATACTAGATAATAATAAGATAAAATTTCTGGAAAGCTATCTTTAATGATGTGATATTACCTGGATATGAAGCAAATTTTACAGTAATAGTGATAAATTTAATGATAATTCCTGTAATATATTGATTCAACTCTTACCTAATTTTTAGTTCAGTTATTTTTATTCTTTATGTTTGGCTTTCACTTTTAACAATTCCATTTCATAATCGTAACATTCTGTTTCCAAGACCATTTTGTTTAATAATTTTATATGTTTGACTCCCACTTTTAGGAGTTTCTTTTAATATTCGTAATATTTGGTCGTCAGGCAATTTTGTTTAATAATTATATCTAGTATATTTAGAAATGATTAAAAAAATTATCATTCTATTAGATTGGTGTAAAAATATTCATTAAAGCTTAAATATTATTTTGTAGTTTCGAAAATCGTTACTTAATTGAAGTATGCACTATCTTAATAAGAAAAAAATAGTTGACCCCTTAAAAATAGAATTCTGGTTATGTAGTGAAAAATGACAGTTTTAAAGCCATTTTCAGATGCTTGTTATTTGATGCTTACTTACGTAATTTAAAAATTATTAAAGTACAGAAACTCGTAATCTTATAGGGAATGGTGAGTTTTATAGGAAGAATGAAGTTAATATAAGCTGTAAGCTATTCAGTTTCTGCAGAATGATTTGTAAAACATGTTATCGGATAATTCTATGCAGAAGGATACACTTTTCTCTTTACAGTACTTGGATTTTCTATAATAATTAATAATTAGTGCTGACTTTTCTATTGATTAATGGCTGAAATGTTTATAACAACTTTTAATTGGTGATGGCTTTTATATGATAGCTTTCATCCTGTATTGACTTCAGTATTTCTTCACTATTCCCATCATGGCTACCTTATTATGGTGGTCCATTTCAATTGCTAAAATAATTATAAATTGAATTCTAAATAATGAATATCGCATTGGGTATTTCAGATCATGTGTCAGCACTCCTTCGCCAGTTTTTCTATTTCCACTTTTCTAATTTCGCAGGATTATTGAATCAAAATTGCCTATAATTCATATCATATTACTCATTTACAAAAGTCTCTTCTTTTTCTTGGTATTACTTTAAACAATGCTTTGCCACACGATTTCTTTTTCTCTCGCTGCATTTTTGTTGATATACGGAATGTGTGCTCTATTTTGGGGATGCCATCTTCTACACCTTTATTTTAACAGTCGGAAATAAAGAAAAATATTCAATATAGAATAAAAAAAGAAATGGTATATACATTAAAAAAAGAAATTACACAATTTCAAAAAGCGCGTGACATATGCAGAACTAAGAAAACTGAAGAAAAAAAATGTTTCCAAAAGTATGAAAATAGAAAAGACGGAATTATTTTTGCACTAAGTCGATACGAGATTACGTAACATCGCAGACAAACCACTTACTTTTGACTTCGATATGCGATAGTTAAATAATTCGCATTTAATCAAGTTATGGTTGCCTGAGGCTTTTAAAATTTGCCTTGAATTAAATATCATCTAGTTGGTGCATTATGATCATTTTAAAAAGAATTAGCGCAATGGTCGAATTCTATATGTGGCCAATAATCAAATTCGAGCTATACATTCCAAGACATAAATTAGAAATTAATGTTAAACTACACTGAATAATATTTAGCTATGAATACATTTGAGGTTTAAATGTGGCCGAACTGTGTAACATAACACTTTTACCACTATAAATAATATATTTAATTCATAGGACAATATTTTGAAGACTGAAGACCAGTAATTTTATATCATTTATAAAATTGTTACTAAAAATATTTAAATGTACTCTGCAAAAATATTTAAATGTATATCAAACTGAATATTGGAAAAAGAGATTTTATTCCAGGAAAATATGGAATACATTTAATAAACACAAATGCTGGGTTGTAGAAATTAACAACACTACATTTAATAAGCACACATGCAAAGTAACATTTGCAGAAATTAACAACACTAAAGAATGAGAAACTAAACCATTGCATAAATAGCGGTACATTAAAAGCACTCAGCATCACCATTTCGAAATGTGACAGCACTGCAAAGAGAGCATAAAGATTTGTTTGAGCGCCTCGCTTTTTATAATCTCCCAATAGGGTGTGATTCTACATAGAATTCATAAGATCTGAATGGAAATATAACCACTTTTTTTCTTTTTTGTATTTTCTAGGATGTTCATTTTTGTCTCCAAAATCATTAGATTGTCTGAGAGATTGCAAACGCTATTGAGAATTATTTACCAGCATCCATAAAGAATCATATAAATCTCCCTTTTCAGTGGTGACACTAACTTGTCAGAGAAGCTGTATTATTGATTCGAAACAATATTGCTCATATCAACATTAGTAGTTTCCATACTTTAAAGAAAATATCTGAAACTTAGAAATAAATTATCTGAAGTCTTATTTTGCTGTGGTTTTTAGAGTGTTTTAATTTTTCATATGATACCTCCTGCGGAATAGTTTCATATCTGCTCGTCAAAAAACAAACACAAGAAATCATTTTTAAAAATCAAGCACATTTTTAGGTTGGGCATTCATTTTATTTCTGCATGCTTTTATGCACTTGTCTTTTTATTTAAATAGAAATGAATATTTTTCAGTACTTCATAATTATAAAATGTACTTCAAAGCTAAATTTTTATTATGCTTAAGAAATTTGGCTAATTTTACTGAAAATGCCTTTGGAATGTTTCTTGCAGTAAAAGTAGCAAAGTAGTGGGAGAAAAAAAGAGATGAATTTGTCTTGAATGTCAAGGAAAACGTAAATGAAAAAATATTTTTTTTTCTCTTTTTTTCTGATAGAAAATTAAAAAATGATAACTGAACAAATGTAATCCCAAAGATCAACGCCAAGCTGGAACACAATTAGCAAAAAATTAATTATCATAGCATCACGCAAAAATGATTTTGATTTTTCAGTTAACAATCTGTAATATTCTAAATTAATTAAGATTATCTTTTTAATAATGAAAAATTGTAGAAAATAAATAAAATTTAATTAAATTTTAAGCAAGCAAAAGTTAATCAAAAATTGATTGTATAATATGCGTGTTAACTTTAATCATTTTAATTTATTATATTTCGGTTATACAATTACAAAAAATGAGCAAAAAATGATGAAAATTGAAAATTAGCAATTATATTAGCTTCCAAAATTTAATTAAAAATATAAAAAAATAAAGAAGTTTTATTTTATTTAATTTCCTTAATCGATAAATTATCTACTCGGAATTATATCTCATCTGATTCCAGCATTCAGTTTTCAATACTAAATCCAGCCATTTAAATTAAATTAGTTCTGTTCTGTTAGATTTAAATATTAATTAAAAAGTTTCATTTAAATTAAACATAAGTGCTTTAGAATCACAGAAAGGGAATTTTGGTGCATATCATTAATTCTATAAAAATAAATTTTAATAAAAAATTTTTCAAACCTTATATGCTTTTCTCAGCTTTCTTAATTACTAATTTGCTTTCATTTTTTATAGATGATCCTTTTGGCTTAGAATTTTGGATGGTTCCAAGTACAAAAGTCAATTCTATCGAAGAGACACCACTTAAGCATGCTTGATATTTGTTAAATTAATAGCAGTCAGGTTTTTTTTTCTCATTTGATGCTAAATTTCGTTGAAGAGCTACTTTTTCATGTTATGTTCTCTTCAAGTTCTGTTCATCAAACGAAAGTTAAAAATTATGAGGTCTGTTTCCAAATTTCATGAATGTCAAATTTACATCGAAATCACTATTTATTGATAAAAGAATTGTATTACCAAATTTTAAATAAAACTGTTTCGAGATTTTTCTTTAAGCAATCTAACACTTCGGTGGATCGGGCAACTGTTTTGTGTCCGAACTACTGAAATTGTGCGAAATTCCAGAAATGCTCGCTATGAACTTCCAAACGGCGTTGAATATATCGGCTGTGAAAAAGGAGTTTTCCCACATAAAAACTGATTTGTCACGATATACATTTCATCTATCACTGAAAACTCATGGATACTTTCAGGTCCATGGACATTGCTGTTATGTCAAATTTCTTTTACTGTAATAAATAATCTTGTAATAAATAATTTTATTACATCTAAATCTATTAATGTCTTCAACTTGAAACAATTTCATAGTAAGTTCAAATTTGGGGGTAGGGATTGCAATATCGGACCAAAATTTCATTACCGGTATTCGGTATTTTTTAGATCTTCATACCTGGATACCGGTTTTAATACCGGTATTGGAAGTTTTAGAAAAAGAAAGAAAACACAGGTGTTTCTTTGTTTTATTTGCCATATTTATTAGAGAGTGTCAATATCACAAAAATAATTTGTAACATAAATTATAACAGTATATAAAGAATCACAAAAACGTAAAGGAAAAACTTATTTATTTAAATCACAAAAAAAGTGTAAATATCACTATTCAGTCTGTAGTACTATTACAAATTTTTGAAATGTGATCTCAAAAAACATAATGCATCAATTGCACTGTCAGTAAGCCTGAAAAGTAATTTGGTGTCAAAATGACCAGTGTCGAAAACGCTCTTCCGGCATTTACGCTAGTTGGTGGTACTCTTAGCAATGCCTGATATACTTTTACCAATCGATTCCTCGTCGGATGGTTTTGATATGGTTAATTTCTGTATTGTATTTTGGTTCGTTGAAATTTTTTTAATTATCGCTAATTCTAATTTTAGTTCAAGAGAATTCCTTTTCACTATCGACATTACTGCCATTATAATCTTCGATAGCTGAACCGAATTCTTCTGAATGTGGATAGGTTTGTGAGTAAAAAAATTTAAGAAAATTTACTCTAAACTTAATCAGATTTGAATTGGTTATTTAATTTTCTTCCTTTTCATTTTCATTTTTAAAATCATTATAATTATGTAAATACCATAAGACATTTTCTATTTCGGTATACCTTTCTTCTGTGCGATTTTTCAATGTAATATATAATTCTTCAGATAGTGATGTGTGCTGTTCTTTCAGTGACTGCAACATGAAATTTATTGTTGCATTAGCTGTTAATAAATTAGAATCTCTCCGACATAATGCTTCAATTTTCAGTTTTATTGGAAGTAGAGCTGATATAGTTCCGGATATTAAGTCGAATTCACTATCTGCAAAAATAATTTACAGATTTAAGTTGATTATTGCTTTTTGGATTGGATTTCTCAGTTTCAAAAATCGTTCCATCATTAGGAGTAAACTGTTCTAACGTGTTTTATAATCTAATATAACATATATTCTTTTTTATTTTCAGTTAGTACACATTTTATTAATATATCATTTTTATAGGGAAACGTTTAAATATCTTAACAATTTTTTCTATAAATTATAGGAAGTAATTCTTGATGGGTTAATATTTCATCCTCATTAGCAATATCTTCTTCAACAATTACATTGCCATTATCTTCATTGTCAATATCACTCTCACTTTCTTCAAAGTTGGAATCCGAAGTTTCTATATCCCCAATATTTGGATTTTTCTGTTCTTTATTTTTTTGGTATAATACATCTGTTACTCCTAATTGAATTCCATGTGCATAGCACAATTGCTGATTTTCATCAATCAACTTTCAAACTTTTTTCATAACTGTTGCTCCATGAGTCGTTATGGATACAATATCTTCTTTCGGGGATAATCCATGTTTCGTGAATTTACATTTAAACAATTAATTAAGCCATTAATTAGCTAATTAATTTAGCCCGTTATGGAGACATACAAACAAAAACGTATACTATTTTGCTATGTTCGCGATCCCTGAACATATAGTGGAGACAATTTTAAAAATTTAGTAAATACTGAAAAACCGGTATTTAAACTTGTGAATACCGGTATTACAAAATTGTACAAATGGTTCAAAATACCGGTATTCGGTATCCCGGTATACCGATATTGCAATCCCTATTTGGGGGGTTAAGATGTTGAAAAACTTTCAGAAAACGTACTAAGTTCATACGTTTTTCTAACTTTTAAAAAATGACTGTTGTCAAAATTATATGCATTTTATGCAATACTAGATGATTATTTAAAGACATATATTTTTCCAATTAAGCATGATATTAAAAACTTAAATACATTTTTTAAATAAGAACTAAAAATTTACAAAATCTAATTAAGTCTAATTATACGATGATTTGGCATACCAACATTTTGAACAAAGAAGTTTCACTTTTCTTTTTCTAACATTGTATGGATTATTAAGATTGGAATAATCCAATTAAAAAAATTAGAGAATTTTAATTGACATCTTCTGAGAGAATGGTATATCGACGCTGAGTGCGTATTAAAGGTAGGGTTAAATATCTTAAAATAAATAAATACATACCTTTATAAATCGATACATTTTAATTGCAAATAAGTGCATGGAATGTCTTATTTTAAAATGTTAGTGCATGAAGAATATTTAATGAAGTAAAATGAAAAAAATTGAGTGATTATATAAGAATTTAGATGAAACATATTTATGCACCATATTTAATCATAAACATATATTATTCAGAATATATTTTTAGCTAGAAATACTTGGAAATCTCTATAGTTTTAAAATTTACTATTTAATCACGATTAGAATAAAGCCTTTATATTGGGCAGTTTTAACTTATTTTGTTTATGAAATATAAAATGTAAACATTGATAATATAAAAAAGAAAAGTTAAATCGAGTAATGGAAATAATCATGCCGACTTAAAATTATGAAACAAAAAATATAAACTTGATATAAAACGTTCCAAATATGTGAATTATATGAAAGATGATAACAAAATATTTTCTTCCAAATATAATAAAACAGAAATATTGAGGGGTATTTAATGTTTGGCGAAATGTGAGCCTCATTATGTCAAGAGTTAAACTTGGTATCTACCCAAATAATTTGTTAATTAAACAGTACCTGATCAAGAAAAAAAATTAACTTCTTTAATTTATTTAGATACTTCGTTAACGATTCTTTTTGCTAATAGAAGAAGGTAAGATTGATTAATAAAAATCAGCTTCTTTAATCCGAATCAGAAAAAAATGTTATGAAATGGTGAGATTACCTAATTTACTAATTAAATCTAATTACTTTATAAATCAAAGCATAGTCTAGGAAAAAATAGTAGTATGAAAATGAATAAACAATAACTTTAGAAATAAAATTTTGTTACTTATTGCATATATATAATAAAATAAAGGAAAACAAATAAAATAAAGTAAATGTCAAAAGTGAAACGGAATATAAAAAGAAAAATGTGAAGACTTTTAATTATGAAAAAATAAAGCAAGTAAATTCATAAATGTGAAATGGGAGTGGGATATAAATTGGTAAATTATGCAAATACTGCTTTCGGAGGAATGCTAGATAATATAAATAGATCATAAGCCATTATTAAAATTTAAAAAATAAAATATTGCAGTTAAAATTCATTGATGTTTCATGTGAAAGAAATATAGTGTCACTGCGTAAGATGAATATATTTTATCTGCAGAATGCATCGTCCATTAGAGTGCAAAGACATCTGATTTTATTCAAAATGCAATGATTGAACAATGGGCTAAAATGAATGAGAATCTGAGAGTTAAGAAATAAATAAAAGGAAGAAATCGTAGAAGGCGGAGAAAATAATATAAAATAAATACAGGTCTGTCATATTATTATCCAGCAAGCAAGTAAAAGGCATACCTGTTGTGTGTTGGATGGATAAACGAATGACATGCAACCTGTAACGTAATGAATAGGCGGAGTTTTCAAATCCTTGAAAAAGAGAGCCGTATTATCTTGGTCATAACAAGATATTATCGATGAGTAATATCCAATTATCTTCTTGGAGTTACATATTCAAGATAACTATTTCATAAGGATATATGAAATTATTTAAAACCACATAATAAGGATTCTTTAAATTATCTTATGAGCAAAATAATATGGGTTCTACCATCAGTTTAATCATAAGATAATTTCGAGACAATTCATCCAATAAATTTTTAAAAAAATACGGTTTAGTCTGATACGACTAAACTGGCATTTTGGATAAATATGAAATTTTTAAATATTACTTTTGAATTATGGATATATTACAATTTCTTGATTGAGAATATCATATCAAATTTCCCATTAGGCCGGTGGACATTTGCTTTCTGACATGAAATTTAACATATAATTTCGTACATCAATACATATGGTGGAATATTTGGTATATGAGATTATTAATTTTTTGGTGATAGAGATTAGCAATTTTTTTTATTTTAAAACGATGTAAAACATTTTTGTGTAATGGTAATTACGAAAGATTTTGGGGTATAATGCATACATTAAGTTTAATTTTTAATTAATTATAACTTAAAAAATGCTCCTAAACGAGCATTTTCATAGGTATAAATATGCCAAATTCGATAACTTTAGATCAAATGCTCTAGCTGTAGAACCATAACACATATACAGAAACTGACACCACGTATATTTATATTTTTTACTGGTAGAAATGAGTCAAACTATTTACAAACCTATTTGCTTCAGGTTATTTATTTCTATATCAGAAATTATAATTTTTAAATGACATTATAATCTATTAAATTCTTTATAAGGGAAACCAAAAGATATTCCATAAAAGATGTGAAATCTTAGAAAATACAAATGAAGCTGTCTTAAGAAGATATAGATTTAATGCAGTTCAAGGGTTTCAGCTTCTGTGTTTGTTGAAAGCAAAATCAATTAGTAAAAGCCGTTCTCGACTTCCTTCAGGGTTAATTGTAAAAACTCCTTTGTTAATTAAAACTTACTTTAAAGTAGGACTTCTAAATTATTGTATCTTGAATTAATTACTAATGCAAACTACAGAACATAGTTTCACTTTCAGAAACCAATTCTCTGAAAGTAAGCAAAGTCGTTTGCTTACCTTAGAATTATTTTTTTGCATCTTTCATTTACCTCACTTATTTTGTTACACAGCTTTGTTGACGCTTTTATCTGATCTGATTAGCTGTGTATAAAATTGGGAAGATTCTGTTATTCAGTAGAATAACTTTTGTTGTAACTGAAGTGAATTCTATTTTAATTTCTTTGTTCGACTTTAAATGTGGAATGTATAAAAGAAGACTTTGGCATACTAATATGTAATTTGGTGAAGGAATTTTTGTTCAAATTTCTAACATTTATTTTCTGAGGAAAAGGTCGAATTTATAAATCTGATAAATTTTTCTTACCTTGTAAAATTATGAGACTATCGGATTTAAAATATATTAATTTTTTCATCCTATTACCGAACTGAAAAAGAAGACGAGACTATTCATTTGTACATCAACATTGCCACTCTGTAAGCAGAAGCAAAGCAAAAAATACATCTGGTATATTACCTTTATAGGGTTATAAACAGAAAAAAAACCATTATTTGATACAATCTTAATACTCTCGATTGAAGCAAAGCAATCAAATGATTGATAACCCTTGTTATCTTGTAGCAGAAAAAAGGAATCAATTGATCCATCAACTTTACTACCCCGAATAAGGAAGCAATATTAATTCGGGGTTTGCATCGACTGCAAGATGAAGAATTTATGGGGTTGCCAAATCCATGTTTTCTTGCAGCAGCCTTAAAAATGGTTATTAGGTTTACAATCAAAGCAAATCAAAATCAACCTCTAGTATATCACCTTTACAGGCCTGTATGCAGATGAAAGAGAATCATTTGATTCAACAATTTTACTACTTTGGAGCAGAAAAAAAAGAAGCAGTCAAATGAATTATCAGCTGTACTATCCTGTAGCACATGAAAGCAATCAAATGATTCATCTATATAACTATCCTGAAACAAAAGAATAAAATACTGCTTAGTCATTTGCATCAACTATAAGAAGATGAATTTATGAGAATATGAAATCCAATTTTGTTTCTGCATTAAAATGGGTTAGTGATTTCGCAACCAAAGAAACTCACACCTGGAGTAATAGGAAGGATGCCAGCTTACTGGCATAGGGGTAGAGTGTCTTCCCCGTGATCTGGGCAACCTGGGTTCGAGTCCCGGTTCGGGGATGGTTGTTCTTCATCTGTTCTATCTGTGAGATGCACGAATATGCCCTTCTTTAAAAAGGGGTTGTGCAAGTGAATGTGATGAGTGAGTAACTAAGACGTACTCTTGGCCATAGTTGGCGCTACTAAAACAAGAGACGCTCCCTTGGTTGAGAACCGCTGACTTCGTCAGCGAGTTCGTCCATGGCAAGTGCCATTAGAAACAGAAGGAAGGATTGATCTTGAGTAGAAGGGAAACAGTCAAACGATTCATCATCTTTATCGTGCTGTTGCAGAAGAATGACGATTAAATGATTCATTAATCTCACTACTCTGTAATATACATCGATTTATTTGCATCGATTGCAAGATGAAGATTTTGTGAGAGTGCTAAAGACAGTTTTGTTGCTGGATTTTATAGGGTTAGTAGGTTTACAATCAAAGCAAAGCAAAACAAATCTTTGGTATATCACCTTCATATGCCTCTATGCAGAAAAATCTCCTTCAAATTTTTCATCAACTTTACTACTCTAGAGCATAAGCAATTAAATGACTAAACTTTACTACCTCGTAGCAGAAGAAAAAATATTTTTGAATCCACATTTACATAAAAAAGGAATTTATGAGAGTACAAATCAATTTTCATTGTAGCATTAATAAAGGTTGGAGGATTTATAACTAAAGCAATCCTCTGGAATATCTCCTTTATAGGCCAATAAACAGAAAAAAAATCATTCTGATGCGTCCACTTTACCACGCTATAGCAGTAGAAAAACCCTTTGATATCGACCACAAGAAGAATAGATTGTGGAGATGACAAATCCAATTTAACTGTGGCTTTCAAACGGTTTACAGGATTTACGGGCGGCAAGATAATCAAAACCTTTCATACAGTTTTGTAGACATCATTATAAGAAAGGGAGAATTTATGAAAAGCTTACTATTCTGGTCTTCTGAAAAATAAATCAATACCAGATGACAAATTACAAGATTTAAAGCTGAATCAAAACTGGCGAAGAATTTACTGACACTTCATCAGCTAAAACCATTATTTACTGCAAAAATTCTTGCTCGAATTCTTTTCGGGCGACTGGCAACATATCGATGGACAAGCCACATTCATGATAGCAATAAACCTCGTCTTGTGTTCCAAATTCCGGTTTTATATTTTGTTATTTTATTCCAAAACCCACGGGTTTCCGAAACCATTCTTCCCAAGAGGCAGGGGCTTAAAAAATAAGCCAACGCAAGAGGAAGAATAGAATAGATCTATTAATCTTCATTTGCGAAAAACGCGAGGAAAGATTTGATTTATGGCGGGTGGTTGCGCAGGGTGCTTTTCAGCCCTTTCCGTAAACTGTAGAGGCTTTATGCATCCTTTCTGTTGATCTTACAGATGTCTTTTAAATTCTTTTCTTTTCAACACATCAGGAAAATATCAACCTTTCCGTAATGCTTTGCTTTGAAATATGTTTAGCGGAAATGGTAAAATGTCATGCAATATTATCTTTTCATGCAAATTATTGTATTTCTTAAACATAAAAGGTGAAACATAAAAGAATCCTACAAGTTTTTAAGATAATTAATTCTGATATATGTTTCAGTTTTCAGAATTTTAAAAGGAATTATTCTTTAACAAAATAAATAAATCTTAGATTTCAAGATTAATATTTCTATTAATGCAATAAATTGCATCATCAATAAAGGGATGAGTACAATTGCTAATATGTTTTTATGTTTGCTTGTGAGAGATCAATTTCTGGAATATGTTTCATAGTGTGTAGTAACATGATGATTTGAAATATTTGCAAAGATGATACTTAACCACAAAATGATTTTGTTTAAATAACTAAGTTGGCCTAGTTAATTGTATGCATTTCTCCTTTGAAGTTGAAGGTAATAGTAATTATAAAATGTTGGGAAGGATTCAAAACAATTCCTTCGCCATTTAGAAAACGCAATATCGCATTTCATTTGCTAGGTTATCCATTCTGACATAAAAAAAAAAGATGGGAATTCAAATCGCGAAACTAGGTGGAAATGTTTTGAGTGCGTGCCCTTTCAGATGATCCAAATCTTCTTTATCATAGCATTGTCATGCATAATTGTCCTTTCTAATATCTACCTTCAGCATCAACCCCCATACCCCATAATAAACTTTTTTACAAGACCAAATAGTGCCCCTTTTAAGGTCTTCAAATTCTTCGTTGAATCCAAATATAAATATATAAAGAAAGTATTATAATCTTCCAAAAATTCAAACTCGAGATTTTGAAAATACACCACGTTTTAGATCTCCCCGAGTAAAAAAAAATACTTTACACTAGACTGATGAAATTTGGTATAAGGTAATTTGATTGAATTCAATTTGAAAAGAAAAAATGCAAGAATATTTCTTAGTGAATAGAAAACATTTAAGAAATATAGAGTCAAACTTTGCATAAACTCAATTAAATGGGTAATAAGTTCACTCTTGAAATGTATTTGAATTAGAATGTTTGCTATTATTTTTAAGTTATAAGAATAAATTTATTTATAAATAAAGATGAAATAAAATATACTTTACTTTAATAAATTAGAATACATTCAGAAGAATGCTTCTAATAATGATTAAATATTTCATTCAGTCTACTTAAATGTTTAATTATAAATTTAAGCCCTTTTATAGTGGTTTAACATAACTTCAAACATATTAAAAATCAATAAAAGCAGAAGCCCTAGATGAAAATAACCTCAATTATAATCGTTGTTTTCACAATTGATAACGAGTTTTTATTTTTAAAATAAATATCACGTGCTATTAGAAGCAAACATAATTAAAATGCCACTTTCAAACATTATAATAAAAAAAACCCTTTTTATTATTCTATTTAGAAATTAATTAATGGAATTACATTCATTTTATCCTTTATGCATTCTGTAATTAATTCACTAACAATGAATTTCTCTTAAACATTTTTATTACTTTCATTGTTCTAGTATAAGGGATTCACAAATAATTCAAGAAAAATTAGAATTCTTTTTTAAGATGAAAGAATCATTTTAGTGATAATAAAAAAAATGAGAAAATTCGAAGGGAAGTAATTGATCAAAGAGAACATGTTGAGTTAATTTATTCTCTAATTTTTTTTATTAATCTTACAGTCCATCTTATAATTTCAAATTCAAAAATGTTCAATCTCTTTCGAAAATTTACTTTCAAATTGATTTTCCTTTCATATTTAGTCTTTTGTAAAATAAAATATTAGTTTTTTTTTTAAATTCTGGATATGCATTTATAAAGCCATCTAAAATTCTTCCTTTTCTTCCTATTTTTTTTTAAGTAAAATTAATGTTCGATTGTTATAACAACCTATGCTTTAAGAAATTACTTGAGATATTTACTATTTAAATCTATTTAAAATCTAATTAAGAAACGCATCATTTAAAAAATGGAATTGAATTAAAAAATCATCAAACAATTCTGCTTAATAATGCTTAATTGATTACCTTTTTTGGATAAATGCATTTAACATGAAAAGTATTTCGATATTTAATATTAATTTAAATATCACGATTTCTTTTAAAGTATTTATCTGAAATTGTATGACAGAAAAGTTTTATGTAACTAATTTATATTTGACTGACATAAAATAAAAGCATTTCCTTTATATAACATTATAGGTTCATTATTATTCTATTAAATTGCGTCAAAATTATTAAAACGATATCATGTCTAAGTGTATTTATTTTAAGTGTTCTATATTTCTTTCAATTAGTATTTTATGTTAAAAATATAATCTTTCAGAATTAATTAAATAAGGAAATAACTATATTTATAATATAAATGAATGGTACAAGGCTTTAAATTCTTAAATAATGTATAGAAATTTTTTTATCAACTTACATTTCATAAATTTTTGAATAATAATATAATTTAATAAATATCACGCATTTATAATTTGAACTAAATCAATGAAAAAAAATACATATTTTTCTCTAAACCAATTAATTTCATCTCTTCTTTATTTAAGTCTGAAAATTTCTCCTCAATTTCAATACATTTATTTTGCTATATAATTATTTTTCCTTTGCCCTACATATATAAAACGTCCAGATATAAAGGAATTACCCTCAGGCATTTTATTTAGTTATACGTTAACATTCATATTCCCATAAATTCTAGAATTTCGGCTATCGCTATTTTGAATTCATAAATTCAACGTAATGGCAATTTGCACGAATAAACAAAAAAAAATTATTGAAAATTTGAAATCGTTACATTGGTTATATATTGCAAAAAACAAAGAAGCAAGTATACCACCACAGAACCAAGTAAAGCAAGAAAATTCTTGCTGGAAAAATAATGAAGAGGGCTTGCCTCATTTTGACATACTAACATGATGTAGTTGAATGGAATTTAATGATAAACGCTGAAATTTAATCATTCGTATGTGTGCGCGTGCTACAAGGTAGTGATTAAAAATTCTCGATATACTGAATAATAAAGAAATTACAACTGTTCTTACAACTGGTTCTCTTTCAATATTGTTACAAAATTGCAATTCGGCTTCCCAGCATAGTTTGTTCCCTTAACAGAAAGAAAGTTTTACAGTCATCTGAATGAACGGAGTCCATGTGGCGCGTCGGAAGTCCCAGAGCTTGGCGACAAACTTGGCGACCATTTGGCGACGAATTTGGCGACCATTTGGCGCCAAAATAGATTACACCCGAAACTTCGAGAATTTTTCCGATCCGTCCAGTAGGAACCGAGATACGCCTCGAACGTTCCTGATTGGTTGAGAGGCTTTTAGCCCCGCCTCCTGAGACCTATAAAAGGAACTGCAGCTGCCAGAGAAGTCAAGTCAGTAATCCGAGTCAGAGTCGGAGAAGTAGAAGACGGAGTAGTCGGAAGCGACTGAGTCAAGCTCGTGCTGAACTGAGCTGTGCGCTACTGTCTGCAGTAGATTCTGGTTGTATGCTGCTGTATGCTACACGTCTCGGCCGAAGATAGTCGTCTCTGTGCTGTATATAGTTGTCGCTTTTGTGCTGTCCTGTGTGTCTTCGTGTAAATAAACGTCGTTGTTTTTATTCTACTTCTGCCTGCTGATTGAGCGTTCTACACACCATATAACTTCCACTATCCAAACGAACCCCGGTAAAAAAAATTTCGTAACAATATTGTCTATTTTGAATCAGTGAAATCTTCTGTTATAGAAGAAATCTGGCTGTGGAAGGGGAGGACAACAGGTTAAACTCACCACTCCAGGATACCCAAGCTTATGATATATTCTTCAAGGCATTTATTTTCTGTGGTTGCATGTGAGAAGACATATCTTCATCTATAAATCCAATATATTTGCTCATGGTATTTCTGAACTAATTAGCATACTGATACAGAATAATGTAGTAATAAATTTGGCCTGTTACGATTGTGCATTGGACATGAACATGTATCAGAGAATCGAGGGTAATAATCATTAACCAGAAATCAAGTGCGAAAGTAATCGTGAAGTTCAGTGAAAACATTCTACATTTATCATGAAACATGACACAAATATATTATTTTGTTGGGTATTTAATACCAGAAATGTATCGTACAAAAGGACCTTAGTTACGCTACGGTTTGCACAAAACGGTTTGACAAAGTAACCTGCCGACAACTGGTGAAAGAAGCTTATTGCAACACTTTGCCTATTTACTTTGGCAGTTACGCTTGCATGTTAACTACCTGCTGTAATATAAACATTGGATGACCTGTATTAAAAAGCCTTTTTACATTTCAAAACTTTTGGGATCGGACGATATCTTATATATGACGCTTTTGCCGTCTAATTAATACCATTACTTGGTTAGCTTCTGCAGTAAGATGATAACATCTATATTAAAGATATTACTCCCATCTGAGTCTGGTTGTATTGTAAAAAAATCTACTATTATGTCACATTCAATCATTTGTATGGTTTCATTTTGGTCATAGCAAGTAGATAGCGACAATCTCAAGATTTAATCCGTTATTTCTTCAGTTACTTTCGATTAACTACGTTTTATGTTTTACTTTCCTTCCTCGCTATTTTGTTTCTGAGCAAGTTTGCAACTCATTCAATTTGAAATTCAAGCATTTATATAAGAAAGAATACATGGATTTATTTTATCAGAATATTTTTTCTACGATTATTTGTGGAAGAAATATACAAGAGTATATATATTTTATTTTTTGCATTAGAAAAATGCTTTTCATTTTTTCATCAAAAGAGAAGTATCCTTATTTTCTTTTCTATCTAAGTCTGTTTTAAGAGACAATTTCTGGAAGTCTATTATGTATGGTTTAATGCTTATCTGTCTAAAAAATTATTCTACAGAATGACCATATTGAAATAACTCAGGTATAAGCAGCTATTACATCTCTTTTTATCATTAAGGCAAGTTCACTTTATTTGCATTATTCTATAAAATTCAATATTCCCAAATAATTGATTCTGTCATTCCTTGATTATCATCGTATCAATCATAATTCTTGAATCAAATTGTAGAAAATTTACAGTTTGTTTGACAATTTGACAACAACAGTTTTGACATTAACAGTTTTTACAATTTGTTTACGTCACCGCATGCTGCTTTTGAAATTAAATTAACTTACTGTTATCAAATAATGCATAAAAATAAATGTTCTATTTGTGATTGAAGTTGGAATCCTTTATTCAAATGGTAATAAAGATTTATTAATTTGATGTCCCTTACAGAAATAATTAAATTAATTTCATAACACGAAACTGAGTGATTAACGAACTATTTAATCTTACTTTTAAAATTAATATAACAAGAAAAGAATTGTTCTAAGCTATAAAAATATTAAAAGAAAAAAATTGTTTTCCAAAAATGCAGTTAATTATAATAAATTTACTCTCATTAATTCGTTAATAATTGCATATTTAATTCTTTTTTTTTATTTTCGAAGCTTCCAAAAATTTTCTTTTCTTCAGAAATAAGTTTTGAAAAATAATTGTATTTTTACATTTTCTTGATGTTGAACGAGGAAATCTCATTTTTATTTGAAATTCTATTTAAAATTTACCGTTAAATTGTGGCATTAGAGTTTTTAATATTTTTTTAAGGAATGGAACTCAATTGCAAATCAAAATATGGTATATATATGGCACAGAAAATTAACCAAAATATTTAATTATAAACAAATTGGAAACAACATTTTTCCAGAAGTTTTAATGAATTTAATAAATTAGAGAAGTTATAGCATATTATTTTAGTTTTATAAATGCATTTTACCATTAATCAATGGAAATATATTTTTGAGTCTGAAAAAAAGTAGAAACGTAGTTAATAACCAGAGGTGGCTCCTGTATGAGTGCTTTGAATTTGTAGTGGTCTCCAACTTCTATTAATATATTCCAGTTTATTTAATTTTAAACTGATTTGCAGTATTCGCTAATCAGTTCGTTGGTATTTATTAATGTGTACCAACTCATTTAATTTTGAAATGCAGTATCCTCCAGCTTATTATTTCTATTTTATTATTATATGTTGTTGTTGTTGTTTCCAATGGCACTTGCCATAGGCAAGCCCGCTGATTTGAAATCAACGATTTTAAGCCGAAAGGGAACGTCTCTTATTTTAGTAGCGCCAACTAGGGCCAAGAGTACGACTTTGCTACTCACGCATCATATTCGCTTGCACAGCCCCTTTTTAAGGGGGGGGGCACATTCACTCATCTCACAGATAGAACAAATGAAGGACAACCATGCCCGAACCGGGACTCGAACCCGGGACGCCCAGATCAGGGGGAAGACGCTCTACCCCTATATCAGGACACCGGCTTATTATTATGTTCAACTGATATGCTGTATTCGCCAACTTTTATTAATATATATCAACTTGTTCTTCTATTTGTCAGGTTTTTTAAGATGTTAAGATACTGAAAGGGGGTGTATTCTTTTCGAGTTTTCAAGTTATGTTTTTTGATATGATAGAAAAAGATGAATTTTATTGAACCAGTCAACTGTAAGTTTTTGTACAGGAAAATTAAAATGCTTGCATACTATAAAATAAAATCAGAAATGAAAATCTTACTTATGTTGAAGAGAGTAACTATTTTTTTTATCTTAATTTTAACACTGAGAAAAGCAAGTAATTGAATGCTTTGATGGATGAGTTTCGATTTCTTCATATCGTTGTTATCCAATTACAATTTAAAAATTATTTTTGTAAGATAATACTTTTGTAAACAACGGACATCATTTTTAATTGGTGATTCAGATTGATTGCTTATTTGATAACATTAACTGAAACGACTCCTGCTTGCGATTGAGATCATCTATATAATTTGGTGAATCCTTATTTGTTATTTTTTAAACTTAAATAGCGGAAGTATAATCTAATTAGATAGCATGTATAAATTACAGAAGAGTCAGGCTGCTGTCAATATTCTAAACTTATTTTCGTACTCAATTAAAATATTGTTACAAACCTGCAATTCGGCTTCCCAGCATAGTTTGTTCCATCATTGGAAAGAAAGTTTTTCAGTCATCTGAATGGGACGAAGTCCAGGTGTGCGTCGGAGGTCCCAGAGCTTGGCGACAAACTTGGCGACGAATTTGGCGACTTTGGCGCCAAAATAGATAATACCCGAAACTTCGAGAATTTTCCCGATCCGTCCAGTAGGAACCGAGATACGCCTCGAACGTTCCTGATTGGTTGAGAGGCTTCTAGCCCCGCCTCCTGAGACCTATAAAAGGAAGCGGCCGCAGCTGCCAAGAGGAGACGACGAAGCCAGTAGTCAGAGTGGACGGAGTGGTCGAAGAAGAGTAAGTGGGATCGACGATGGAGTAGTCCGAAGACGGAGACGACGAAGCCAGTAGTCAGAGTGGACGGAGTGGTTGAAGAAGAGTAAGCGGAATCGACGGAGCGAAGTCAGTAATCCGAGTCGGAGAAGTAGAAGACGGAGTAGTCGGAAGCGACTGAGTGAAGCTAGTGCTGAACTGAGCTGTGCGCTACTGTCTGCAGTAGATTCTGGTTGTATGCTGCTGTGTGTGCTGTTGTATGCTACACGTCTCGGGTGAAGATAATCGTCTTCTGTGCTGTATATAGTTGTCGCTTTGTGCTGTCCTGTGTGTCTTCGTGTAAATAAACGTCGTTGTTTTATTTTCTACTACCGTCTGCTGATTGAGCGTTCTACACACCATATCACTTCCACTATCCAAACGAACACCGGTAAAGAAAATTTCGTAACAATATTTATTTGTTGTCTTGGTTAATATTGTATTTTACTTTCTTTGACTGAATGGAGGCTCCGATGGGCTCTCTTCCGGGCATTTCTAATAAAATTTTAAAGTTACATTAATTAGCGAAGTAAAAATAATTACATTTCTAAAATTGTCCAGTAAGATAGTTTGAAATATTCCAAAGGTATTTGTTTCTATTTGACTAATGCTATTCGACAATATCGAACAAAATGTTTCTGTTCCACGCATTTTATCGCTGTATATAGTGATAAAGCATTTCGCAGTTTGAAGGAACTCCGAAGGGTTCGCCGAAGATTGGAATTAAAAAAAAATACCTATGAGTCTGAAATATATTAGTAGATAATATTAAAAGCATCAGAGAATACAGCATTCTGTAATTTTTTCGGCAATTCATTTATTGAATGTAACAACAGAAAATACAATTATTCATTTCGAGCAATTTTTTCCATTTGGATATTAGATGATTTAGTATTTATATAATTAGCATCTATTAGAGTGGATATTTTGTATAAAGGATTTATATTAAAATTTTTTGTATCTAACTAATTAATACTAAGATTTTTTAATCTATTGATTCGTTATTTTTGAAATATATACTTAAATTTGGCTACAAAAGTCATTTTCTGAAAAAAAAATCATTATTTATAAGCTAAAATGCTAATAATTTGTTAAGATCAGAGATAATAAACAAAGTATTCAATCTTATTCTATTATAGAAAATACATAAAAATTCATGTGCGCACGAAAAAAAGTAGTTAATTTAATTGCATCTTTTTATTTTCTCCGAAATATGCTGGTTCACGGAATTTCTCTTTTATTAATTCATGCATAATAATTTAAGTAATTATTATACATGGGTCATTTGTATGCTCATGAATAATATTTAAGTAATTTCATACATAAATAATTTGTATTTGTAATTTTTTCTTGTATTAATTTTCCCAGCCAACTTTAAATAACTTTACCATAGATAAAACTCCTTCATGTAAAACACTCTAAAAAAACTTCTGGAAGCAGATTTATTATAATCACATAACCACTTAAACTTATAAATATGATAAGCTTTTTTTTCATTAATTGAATATTAGATGCAGCGAAAGGATGGAGATAAAAACAATCTCGTCTAAATCCAGATGCCTCATCATACTCATATTTAAAGTTCCAACATCGGAAAAACGTTTGATTATTCCCGAAAAGAACCTGCTTGTGATGACAAGAAAATGATAGATTCGCATACAAAAGATTTCGAAACATCCGTGAATTTCAAAGCATATTGAGATCATGAAAGAGCATTTTAGCATATTTCTGGGAACTTATGAAAGCATCATTGATTTGAATAAAAAGATAGGATAATCTATAATATTCCCACGAGAGATTTCATCAATTTATCAATGTATAGATATAACGTTAGAAAGATGAAACTTTTGCTGTGTGTAAAATTATCTGTACCTCTGTTGAATGCAACTAGTGAAATTCTGAAATGTTTTTAAGTTTTTTAAGTTATCCTCAGAGGACTGGTAACAAATATGATTTTGTCTTATTCATGTACAATACTAATTTCCATAATTCATAATTATTGCTGCATGTGTTTTAAAGAAGCTGAATATATTATCGGAGACTGAACATATAATAATATTATATAAATTATTAAAAAATGTAATAACAGTAGAAATTTTTAATGATTATACACAGCTGTGGAATTTTAAATAATCATAATAATTTTCATCAAAATTTGAAATTATCATAATTTTAAGGTACACATATGTGTACCTAAGGTCTTAAGCAAGTTAAAGCATCCTCGACAAAAAAAAAAATATTTAATTTTCCTGGTTACTTAATAGTTATACTTTTCTTATTCTAATGCCTTATAAATGAAAAAAATATAAAATTTATTATATTAATAATCTATTAAACCTTATTTTGAATGAAAGTTTTTTTAAAAATATTACGTAAGTAGATACTGCATTTTGAGCACTTGACTCTTCTGAGAGTTACATCCTGGATACCTGCATTTTGAGCACTTGACTCTTCTCTGTGAGTTACATCCGGGATACCTGCATTTTGAGCACTTGACTCTTCTCTGAGAGTTACATCCTGGATACCTGCATTTTGAGCACTTGACTCTTCTCTGAGAGTTACATCCTGGATACCTGCATTTTGATACATACTTATTGTCCATGTAGTGTTGCAGATGGCTTGGCATATCTAGTCTTATTTCTTTTTAATTGGGAAGGAACAATTTTTCTCGCTCTTTTAGAGGTATTTTCACTAGAGGGTGGTAATGAAATCTCCAATGATCTTGTAGTTGCATTTTCATCATTTGATGACACTTCTACTATTAATTTGTTTTCATTGAAAGATGATTTTTTACTTGTACTTGGTTTCCTTTTATGCTGATGGTGAGAATTCCCTCATATTTCAACAGGGACCGAATTATATGCATTTGAAATTGCAATAAGGTTATGACATTTTCGGCTTCATTCCTGACAGCTCAGGTTGTCGCTTTGCCGCCATTTTACAGTATATCAAGATTTTGACAACTACTAAATCTACAAATTGCGTGAATGCTCGCGTCGGTCATTTTTTGCAATTACTGAATACCGGTAATATGCAAAATACTGGTCGATGCCTCCCATATTATATGCTTTTACAATAGCAGATTATTTTATATCAGCTTTATGTTTCAATTATTTTGTCTGTCTTCTGCCTATTCCAATTGACTCATTATCTATACATGCGTATAATACTCACGGATTTATTATCTTTCTACTTGACAAGGCACATTTGATTATCGTCTGTGACCCATTAATCCTATTTGCCAGATTTCATTATTTTCGATGCATGAGAAGTTCTATTGTTTCCCCTAAAATCAGTTTTTCCTAAAAGTTTAATAACCTTCTTTTGAGTCAAAGCCACTTGACGTGAAAAATATTATTATTAGCTTATAAAATTCCGTATATTCTATACATGATGTCGGTTTGAAATATCAATTACTGACTACAAGACAGCTATAGAATTAAATTTCTTACTAAAGTTAGAAAATAAATAGTTTTAAATTTATATTTTATTACATTACAGAACATAAGAATTATTTATTATAAAAAAGATATACAATATATTCAAGGACAAGAAATGGCAATTTGAAAACAACCGCTCAAAAGATAAATAGCGCAGTGGATCGCAAGCAGTCAGGAAACTGGAGCGGAAAGCCCGAGGTACACATATGTGTACCTTAATTAAATTTATATTTTCATCGATTCTATTATATATAACAAGATATAATTTGATGATGACTTTTACCAGACACTTAGTATTTTATAAAATAATATACAAGCGTTTATTTTAATAATAAATATTAAAAATTATTTGCTGTGTTTTCTGTTCAACGCCATTTTCGTTATGTCTCTAATTAATAGCGATGGATATGCAAAATATATTGAACTGTAGTGCTATTTATTGATGCAAAATGGAAGCTACATTCATAAATGTTGAAATACATGCATTATTTTGTCAAAATTTAACTTCAAATGATAAGAAAAATGAAAATATTGCTGGTACACATATGTGTACTTCAGGACTGAAGAGGTGTTTTCTCAGTTACTTAAAGGATCACATACTTTAAGGATCAATTTCAATGCTTTTAATTTCATGGTTAAAGATGAACAAAAAATGTAAAAAAATAATCAAAAGATTGAAGATTAATTAATTGCAAGTCCTGAGAACGATATTTAATAGATTATTATGAAAATATGTGTCATGAATTTAGAAGCTTTATCATCTTAAATTATTAGAGAAAGGGATAATTAAATCAAACTCACCGAGTTAAAAGCTTTAATTCAATATTAATTAAATCGAAAGTTCTCCAAAACACCCCAGAGACTTTTCCGGAAAATCCAGCGAAGAATCCCGATGCCTTGAAAGCACCGAATAGTTTAAGTCGTTTCGCATTATTCATTTAATGCTTTGATTCTGCATGAGCTGAAATTTGTGACAAATCTATTGATATGTTAAGGCAAGATATAAAATTACTTATAAATTCAAAATGAATACTGTATTTCGAATTTTATTTTGAGTTTATTTTATAATTTACTGAAACTAATAAAAATGATTTAAATTTGTCTTAAGAGTTTTTAAATTGAATAAATAACATTTATTTCTTGGCCAGAAAAATAACTTTGCATTCATGTATTTTTAAAAAAAATGTCAAAAATAATTAAATCTAGATTATTCTAAATTCATTATTTATTTTTGTACAAATTTTTAATTCATTTAGAAAGTATTTGTAAATTGCAACTTCAGATTTATTATCTAAAGCAACCATTATTTTTTTCTTCAGATGCAAATAACTGTTACAGAGATATTTTTCTACCGCTGATGAATTTTGAATATCTAAACTCCAAACCAACAAGAGAAAAAGACAATTTTTTAAACTAAAAATAAAATGAAAGATTGATTTTTAACATTTTTATAATAAATAAGTGAGTCATTAAAAAATTTCTAGAAATCTTCCCTCCCCAAAAAATTAAGGCGTTCTTCAGTCAAAAATAATTAAGATGAGACTAAATATGAAGCTTAGGTATTATGTGTAGGCATTTTATGTATATAGACATAAAATACATATACATAAATATGGAAGTATACATACGCAATATAACAAAGAATATTTTTTGATATAAAACTGTAAACAGTTTGCAATACTTCTTTGGACACAGAATTCAATATAATTATTTAACGTTGTTTCTTTATCGTATCTCATTTTTTATAATTTATGGAAACGTTCTTTGATTTGGATTCTTTGGAAATATCAAATGAAAAAATAGACAAGAGCTCCCGTAGACAAGGTTTATTTTCTGTTTTTAACTTTTGCACCTAAATATTTGATTCACCATGAAATATTTATACATAATGAAATAACATGACATGAAAATAGGAATTTCTTTTCTTACTTACTAAGTTATTTATGAAATATTTGACAAATTGTATATTTGTGTAAAAGGATTGTAACGTACAAACATCATAAGTAACTTTGCTATATTCTCGTTCATAAGTTGAATTAGCAAGACTTTCACCATTTCTATCATTTCAAAAATGGTACTTTAAATCTTAGAGTCCATAAAAATAGTTCAAACATTGAATATGATCTGTAGGTGCTTCAAAGCGATAGATTATATGATTAATTTATCAATGAATTTTAAAACAAAATGGGACTAAATGTGCTGAATGCACTCTTATAGAGGCCGTAAATAATTTTAGTTGCTTTGTCATTACATTCTTTGTCATTGTTATGTCATTACTTTGTTATTAAGTAAAGTATTGAAATACTCACAAGCAACTTCTGATAAATTAATCTTATCTTTCTAATAAGCAACTTCTGATAAATTAATCTTACCTTTCTAATAAGCAACTTCTGATAAATTAATCTTACCTTTCTAATAGTAAAAAAAATGATATTGTTTACTTCAAGACTTCTAAACAAAATAATGTTGCAACACGATGCTTTCAAATTTTGTCCATGAAAATAACAGTGTCACACTATCTATTTGAAAAATAATATATAATAATGCACAATACACAACAATATATAACGATAATGGACAACAATAAGTCATTGAAGTCCTGTGTTACATTCATTATTTTTCAATTGTTAAAATTTGTGTAATAATAAAAAAAAGATGGTGTTCACTCCGAGACTTCTAAACAAAAAAATTTGAAATACGATATTTTCTAATGTATCCATGAAAATAATAGTTTCACAATACGTAACAATCTACAACAATAGGTCAGTGAAGTATTGTGTTACATTCATTATTTTCGATTGTTTTCCCTAGATAGGAATGTATCTACTTTCCAAGAGAGATGTTCATTATAAGTTGCTGTGTCGCGTTTCTTGATTCTACTGCCTCATTATTTGTGCTGATAGTTCCTTATAGTTATTATTGAAGGCTCTTGTGAGACGGTAAGCTGTTTGAGATTTCCTAAGTTTTCCAAGCCGTCATTGCCATTCATTAAGAGTTTAATTTGTAGCTGGTTTCTTTGAATGAAGTCTCCCATTTCCAGCTTTAAAGGGTTTTTTTTCCTTCTACAATATAATTTCAGACATTACGAAATAAAAATAATATATATTTTCACAAATTATTAAGTAAAATTTTTATATAAAAATGCACTTTAACACTATTGTTTATTTTTAATAAAAATAATCAGATTTATACATTAATTTAGCTGAGCTCTTCTTCTACGTTGGCCACTTAATAACAACTAAAGAATTTCTAAGATGTATGCATAAAAAGTGAGCAAACATTTCAAAATATTAAAAATGACACATAAAATATTTATAAAACAAAATCATCTAGGATCTAAAAATGAATGCAATAACATAACGCGTGATTTAATTTTAAACAGAAAATACTGCAAACAGCAAGCCTGACTATGATTATAATATTTTGACTGGTGCTGAAATACGTTGAGTAAAAATTTCGGTCCGTCATTTGAATTAGATGAATAAAGTTGGCTGAGGCAAAAAGATTTTTTCGACTCAAAATTTTCTTAATATAAATATAAATTAATATTTATTAACATGTTAACACAAACACAATTTAATATAAATTAATATTTTAACACAAACTGAGTAGGTACCATTGAAGCCGGTAATATAATTCTACCTACTAATTCCTTATTTCTTGCTATCAATATAGTGTTATTTGATAAAAAGCAAAGTTGATGATACATGATGAATGGATCAGTGCATGAAAAAAATGTAGCTAGCTAATAAAACGACTTTAATTCATGTATTATAATTTCATGCTTTTATAATTAATAATAGTAATTAAAAAATTATTCTTTTATTTAAACGAGAAATAACATTTGATTATTGTTCAATAATAATTCAAAATAACCAATATCATTCACGAAATCTCATTTAATGAATTTAAAGTTTTTCTTCTTTTGTTTAAAGAAGAAGAAAAAATTTCTTGATTGAATGAAATGCCCATTGGGAAAATCCTTGAGTGAATTAATCCAATAATTCAAAATAAATAGTAAAATTCACGAATTCTTAATTACTGCGTTCAAATATTTTTTAAAACAGAGACACTTTCGTGATTGAATGAAATGTTCAACGTAAAACTTCTTGAGTGAATTAATGGACAAAAATATTCTTCACTTAATATAAGGCTTCACTTAATATATGAGCATAATATAAGGCTTTTAAATTAATAAAAATAATTAAGATGATAAGTAGTTTTTTGCTTTTTTCACCAAAATGAAATTAAATTTTAAGCGACACTTCAATTTTTTGCTAATGAAAAATCACAGAAATATAGAAAAATTCAAATTGAGATAGAAAAAGAAATAAAAATAGGGGTAACTAAATTCAGCTTCGAATAACTTTTTTCACAACGTATACATTATATTTCTGCTACATAATTTCACCTTAATTTTTAGTAAAAATTCTTATATGATAATTAATCGAAAATTCGATTATCTATATTTAAAATTAAGGTGAAATTATATAACAGAAATATACTTTACACGTTACGATTTCAACTTTAAAGATTTATAATTAACAAGTGTTGCAATTTGTAAAATAAGCAAAAACATGACAATTTTATTAAAGTTAATTTTTATCAAACAGAAATCATTTAATAAATCGAAATAATATGAATTTTGTCTTTAAAAAATGAATTATTATTTAAAGATTCTTCGTCCGTTTCTGTTGTAATTAATCTTCCACTTAATTCAGAAATATAAATTATGTTGGTATAGAGTACAAAAAAGTATAAAAGATGAATATTATTTTGTATTTAAATACATTAGTTTTAATAAATCCTCCCATTCAATTTAAATATCAAATAAATTCTACATTTCTTTTTCATATTTCACATACATATAAATGAATATCTAATGTGCGATTATAGCTTCTGTTTCAAAGTACTCTGAAATTAACAGTAGAGTAACAATTAACAAGCATATTAAACAGCATACTTAAGTGCTTAGAAGAAATAAAACATGATATTTCATATTATATAATTTTATATCGGAACTGATAAATAGTATATTGGAAATCGTTCAGAAATATTATGCTTTAAAGTAAGATATTTATGTATTATAGTAAGAATAATGAAATTTAATTTTTTCCAAACTAATACTCAGCTCAATATTATTTTGTATATTATTGTCTTAAAATCAATCTAAATATATAAAGATGGATATCATAGATTTTAAGAAATCTAAAAGCAACTATATACCACAATAGTGGTACAATTAGGGGATGAAATTTTTCTAATAAATAATCTCTTATCATAAAACTGTTCGGCGTAAATATTAACAAATATTAAAAGGGGAGAAAATAAATAATATTAAGATGTTTCTATTATGCATTTCATCTTAACTATTTATTTTCAGTTCAAGAAATAAAGTAAAATAAGATATCATTGGAAATTAAAATGTAATTTGAAAAAATCATAAAATTTAATGAAAACAAATTTTGCCCTACGTTAAATTATTTTAAAGAATTCTAAGAGTCTACGATAAGTCTAAGAGAAATTAAAAAAAAACTGTATAGATAAAAATATTATCATTGTAGGTTAGCATTTATTTATTATTCTGCATGTATAATGAAATGCGGGTTACAAAAATGTTCTCGTTGCGGATTTTATGAAAAAATATTTATTTTTCAACAATTTATTAGAAAAATATCTATAATTTATTCATACAAGTCAAAATGCCTTAAAAGTTTTAAACTAGCACCTTTTTTATTTTTGGAATGGATATAGGTGTATAATGTTGCGTTTTTATAAGAATAGATAGCATGCAATTTCTGGAGGGAAATTCAAAAGAATTTCCTTTTATTTTAATAAGAATAAAACAAATACCAAAAACAAACATAATAACAAATCTGTTAAACAATATTAAATAATTAAGACACAACAATAATAAAGATTTTCATTTAATGAATCTTAAAATAAAACAAAAATGTTTCTTTTACCAAGAGAAAAAGCTAAAGGTTGAAAAGGGAAATATGGTTGTTTTTTTTCCAATTTCAAAATCTATTGCAAAGATAAATTTTATTTTTGCATACAATCTTTATAAAAATTTTTTTTAATTTATTGCACTGAGAAAATAATTAGAATTTATTATAGGCATTCTAAAAATGAAGAGTAATATTTTTATAATACATAACTTTTACCATTAACAATATAGATACAGAAATCAGATGATAAATAAAAGATGAAAAATATAAAAAAATAGCAATAAATTATCATTTTCATTCAAAATAGTTGTTTTGCATAATTTTAAAACTTAAGTAAAGATATAAATCCCCATTTTGTCAAATAAATTGCTGATATTTTTCTGTTGTTAGTTTAAAATAGTATTTTCTGGCTGTAGTCTTATATATTAATATTATAAATAAAGCATTAAAGAATTTTAAGAATCTAAAATTGAAGAAAATAATGTATTCACGTATGAACGTAATGTATCACATTTTACTCAAGAAAATATTAAAAAAAAACTTTAAAAAAATAATATAGTGAATCAAGTAAGGAAAAAATAATATTAATTCTTTAAAAGATAATGATTTTCACAAAAAGAATTATATAAATCATTTGAATTATATTTAAAAATTTATTATGCGAAATTGCTGGTTTAAAATTTTTAATTTATTTTATACATATTGCCATACATCTGTAATATCGTTTTTATCACGTACGAAATATTATTGGAAAGAGACAATCACCAATATTCTTAATAAATGATTTTCTTCTCATCTTGGTGATGAACTTCACCGTTTCTGAGACCAAAAAGTAGGTTATGGAAATTGCAAGAATTATGGCCTTATCTTTATTGGATATTTGTATTTACTTCTGGAAAATTTGATGTAACGCTAAGACATGTCATGACAGAATATAAAAACAATATGTTCATATATTTTTCCATTTTCATTTCTAAGTTGATTGAAAAAAATTAAAAAGTCTTAAACATTTATCGCACTGGAATTTTTAAGCGGAACTAATATTTAAATAATAAGATAATACAATATATCAGTAAGGGTTTAATACGTTAATACAGGTAGAAAGTAATTGTTTCTCAAAGTTTATATATTCATCCCTATTCATATAAATATTTCCATATTGTACACATATTTCTTTCACATGAAATTATATTTTGCATTGCTATCCATGGCCTAACAACAGCTTATACTGGTCATTTAAATGTATAGTGATTCACGAAACGTTGCAAATCGGGCAAAATAAACCGATTGACCATATGTTAATGGCATGTTTATTAATGCTTACATGTCGCAACTGTTGAATCTTTATCATGTAAAGAATTCAAGTAATATAGTTGAGCTGAGAAAGTTATATGGCATTTGTAAAATACAAGCAAGAAGCTTAGAGTCACTTAACGTTACATCTGGAATGTATAGCCATTTCTTTCAGTCGATTCTCCTTAAATACCCTAGTATCTAATTTTAGATTAAAATAAACATTTAGAAAAAACGGAAGAAAATAAATTCAGTGTTATGGAATTGTTACAATTTTCGAAATATGAAATAGAATGCCGAGAAACATCTTATTTGCTAAGTGGCTTGAAAGGCGAAAGAAAAAGATAAAACCCATTACTCATAACGTTGATTTAAAAAATTTATATAGAGTCAAAATAATTCATGCAATAAGCAAAACTTTACAAATGACAGACTGTATAATAGAAATCATATTCCGTGCAATAATAATTCGTCAAAAACTCATGAATATTTAGCACCAGTTGTTGAGAGAAAATGTGTATATTACAATGGTAAACATGTTTCAGAACTTTGTGAGGGTTTAACAATACTCATTCCAATGAAATAGATGGCATTTAAATGCACTGGTTTTTTGATGCCTTTAAGAAAGTTTATGGTGCTGTTTTTTATCTTCGAAGAGCATTAAAGGATGGAAAGAGTTTTACTAATTTTGTAGCATCAAAATGCAGAGTGGCACCATTAAAAGAAATTGCGATACCTAGACTAAAGTTAATGAGTGATATCTTGGCATCTAGAGAGATTAATAAAATTGCTAAAGTATCCCTAAAGTATCCAATAACTTATTATTTCTGGACAGATTCCTCTATTACATATTTTTGGATTAAGGGTGTTCCTAGCAGGTTTAAACCATTTGTGAAAAGTAGAATTCAAGAGATATAAAGAATTACTGACCCTGAGGAATTGCGTCATTATCCTGGAAAGAATAACCCTGCTGATTTGATATCGAAAGATATGCCGGCAGCCGAACTTCGAGATAGTGATTTTTGGTGGCATGGTCTTGATTGGTTAGCACAGAATGAATACTCTTAGCCCAAATCTTTGGGACTATCAAAACAGTTAGATATTGAACACTTGAATACATAGAAAAATACGAACTTTGAAGAGGAGCTGTTTTAACTTCAACAGCTGTAGAGTGCTCTTCAGAGAACGATTTATTAAAATGTATTCTTCATTTGACAAATTAGTTAGAATCACTGCATGGTGTTTAAGATTTATTAATAACTGTAAAATAAATATTTCTAATAAAAAGAAAGATTATTTAAGTGCTAATGAAATGAAAAATGCTACAAAGATGTTAATAAAGCATGTGCAACGATCTGAATTTAAATCCGGAATAAAGTGTTTACGATTAAAGCATCAAATTCCGAAGAATAGTAAAATTTTATCTCTAAATCCATTTCTTGACAAAACTGAGCTGCTACGAGTTGTGGCAAAATTAGGACTTTAAATTCTGTCAGATAATCAGAAGCCTCAAATGTTCTTACCTATGTCGCACCATTTCACAGATTTGATCATGGAATATTTTCACAAAATATCTCTACATGCAGACACGGAGACGACAATTTTCTTTATTCACCAATCATATTGGATAATTTCTGTACAAGATCGAGTAAGACATGTGATAAACGGGTGTTGACTTGTTTTAAACCTAGAAGTCAAACTGTCAACCAAATGATGGACGACCTGCCCAGCGACTGAGTTTCCCATCTCGAACATTTGAAAAGATAGAACTCGATTTCGCTGGACCATAATTACTAAACTTAACCTGAAAAGGTCTAGAGTGACTTTAAAATCATACATTGCCATTTTCATATGTTTCAGTACAAAGGCGTTTTGAAGTAGTGTCTGATTTGACTACTGAGAGTTTTTTAGCTTGTCTTAGGAGATTCATATCTAAGCGGTCGATAATACAGAGCGTCAATCATATAGAGCGATAATACCACTAATTTTAAGGATGAAAAAAATATTTTGGATTCCCTGCTGAAAGTATGCAAACTGGATTCCATGTAAAGATTTTGTGCCGAGAAAGCTAGCTATAGTGTGGAACTTCATACCTCCAGCATCTCCTCGTTCGGTGGGTTGTGAAAGGCTAACATTAGAGCTATAAACGGATCCTGTTGAAGGTGACTAAATCAACAGTGTTGACTTTTAAAGAACTTACTACGCTGATGACACAGATTGAAGCAGTTTTGAATTCAAGGCTATTGTGTCCTCTTTCTGCCTATTCAGCTGATTTTAAACCTTTGAATCTTGGCTATTTTTTGGTGGGGGCACCACTTTTGTCAATACCTGAACCCGGTGATTCCTTGACTAACATTTCTTCATCTTCTAGATAATCTCTCATCCAGTCTCTTAGATCCAAATTTTGGGAAAGATGGAGCCAAAAATATCTCAACTCTTTGCTGTCTCATCAAACCTGGATAATTGGTACTTTTGAAGGGTTACAGCAAGAACCCTAGGGAATGGAATTGGGCTAGAATTGAAAGGACATTTCCAGGAGCAGATGGACTAGTCAGTGTCGCAGACAACAGAAACCCTAAAAGAATTTTTCGGCGAAGTATCAACAAACTCTGTCTCTCCCTTTAGAAGAAGGTGTTGAACAATCTTGCAACGAGGGGCGGAATGTTCCGTCTGAGAGACGTCTTTTCCCTTTACAACTGTATTGCCATTGAAACCGACGCATGCGCAGTTTTTCTAGAACTTTGATACGTTTCTTTTTATGCTATCCGCCTCAGATTTGTAATATCTAATTAGAGATGTAACGTAGAACTTCTTTGTGTTCATGTTGGATTTCTTGTTTGTGTTCTATGTTTAATGATATTTTTGATTCTGGAGAGTTAGAAAATAGATTTTAGATGTTAAATCATAGATAATTAAAAACACAGAACCACATAATAGAATTAGAATGGCGCGATTGCATTTAGAATTAGAATGGCGCGATTGCATTTAGAATTAGAATGGCGCGATAGATTTGATTGATGAAAGCTCTGTCGTCATAGACATCAACATTATATATCTATATCTCTATCTATCTATCTATCTATGTCTATATATATGTATGTATGTATGTATGTATGTATGTGTGTGTGTGTGTAAACATAATAATCTTTGTGAGGAGATGCGCGGCCGATTAGCGAGAGAGGACATTTTGAAATTCTAAGATCGTTTTATTCCATCCCGACAGGCGCAAATTATGTATAAGCAGAAGCGACGAGCACAACGCAGAATGACACAAAATGAAATGAGAAAAAGCTGATGAAGATTTTATCCTTGTGAATATATACTGTGAGATTTTAATATGGATTTCTAACACGTGTCAATCACAAGTAAGGGAATCATAGGGATCTTTTAAAAGAATGTACTTAGCTGGACAATATTTTATCTCTTCACTCGGAGTGTGGGAACCAGTGAAAGCATTTTCACAGAGTTTTGCTGCATTAATTAAATAGAAAAAAACGGAATGGGATCAGGAAATAAAAGAATATTTTAGAATGAAGTTAATATGAGCTAAATTAAACTAAAAGTTAGAAAATTAATTAAATTTAAATTAGATTTTAAAATATCATTACGCACACACACTTTTTTTATCTGTATATTTAAACTGTAGATGTAAGATACAATGCAAACTCACAGATACATCTGGAATATTTTTTAAATTTAATTATTAGCAATGGCTTTTACCAATTCTCATTACATATCTATTTCAGTCGCATTTATGTAATGTTTAAGCCTATGTATTAATTAATATGCAAAATGTTTTTGTTAGGAACATACTACTCTTTTAATATATATTTCTTCAAATTCTTGCAAACCTTTGTAAAAAACAAACAGACTTTAGAAAAAAATTTGAACCTGTTTTAATTAAATATATTCATTTATTCGTGAAGTATATGTCCTCTATTAATCGATATCGAATATTTTTTTCCTACGCTAACATCATTTAAAATTGTTGATGTATTCAAAAGAAATTTATTGAAGTAAATGTGCACACTAAGAAATATTTCTCAGAATTAAAAAACAATCTTTACAAAGGTAAAAGTGCTCAATTCATTTGCATTTTTAAAAAAAACTAATAAATATGCCATTATTAAAGAACAATTAAGAATAAATTTATTAAAGAAATTATTCGTGATTAATTTCCTTCTTGCATAAAACATGTTTTCTTGAACTCGAACATATTTTTTCCTTGCTTATACAAGTTTTAAATTTTTATTAGTTATTTACATGCTTTTAAGTAACCATATTAATTAATAAATTTAGTCGTATCATCGAAATAAAGAATCTTAATTCCGAAATGAGAAAAAGAGGGAAGGAATTTTTATTAATTAATTTCTAAATACAATCACAAAAGGAATAATCTCCTTTTATGCGTTAGTTGAAAATGACATTTTAATAATATTAATTCCAAACAATACGCAATGGATTTATCTATGAATAAAAAATTGTATTTAGATATGAAAATATTAGATAAAACGTGTGTTAACGAACATTTTGTATCCAATTTCTTTTATTGAAATCTTATTGGTCCTGAATTTCCTAATAATTAATTAAAGATAATTTTAATTTAAGGATCATTTCTGATTAAGTAATTACGATGAGAGACTCCAATAACTCATTTTTCTTATGTCATGCTTAGCATGATAAATTGAAATGTATTCCACTAGGCATAACTTAGTACATTAAAGGATTATATCTCGCAGTTTAACAAAAACACCTAATCTTAATTATTAAATATTAATTTTCAAAGAAAATTATCTTGAAATATTCTAAATCAGCTTCAATTTTTTTTTTTTTGAAATTCTGATTTTTAGAGACAGATGCCTTTTAATCTTTTATTTACCATAATTCTTTATGAAATAATATATATCAGATAAGTTGTGGCATTAGCAACATGAGCTCAAATATTTCAGTTCAAATGCATTTTACTTATAGTGTTGGCAACAGCAGCTAAAATATTATTATTATTAATTAAAATAACTGACTGATGGAACATTGTAAATCTTGTCATTTTATGTTTGTTTTTGCTGCAATTCAAACTTTGAATTTAGTTGATCATTAAGGTTTATCGGATATTATTTCACCAAATATTTAAAGTGTTTTAAGAATTATTAATTAATTTTTTTTAATTGATAAGTTGTGTGTTTATTCTTCACCGCCAAACTGGTGACCTGTGGACTTTGAATACGTGAGCTTCAATCTATTTAGATCCTCCAAGTTGCTATACAGAAAGAACTTTCTTCATCCATAGGACTTATTTCTACTGCTTGCTTCACCTTGTGTAACAATTATTTTCCTTATTTTTTGAAATTTATAAGAGGAAAGTGAAACTTCCGCCAACATAGCTCGGGTAGCAGTAAAAGCTCCACCATTTTGGCGAGCGAATCCCGAGATTTGGTTGGGCCAGATGGAAAGCCAGTTTACGCCTGCTGGAATCATCATGGGGATTAGGAAATTTCAACATGTTGTGTCCGCTTTACAGCCTGAAGAACTAGCTATTGTGGGTGATTTTATTTTAAAACCATCGGCAGAAAATCCGTACACTGCACTCAGCATTTATTCTTTAGCCACAGTTGAGAAAATTTGTATTCAATTGAGAATAGCGAATTAAAAAAAAACATGTGTTTCAAAGTTTTATTTGAGTTAAAATGAATTAAAAATTAATAATTGTTTAGTTATTAAAGGAATTTTTATTAGTTTATTAATTTTATTTAGTTAATTAATATTATTTAATTATTACGATTGTACAGGAAGGTTAAAAAATCTCTAAATTTTTAGCTAAATATGTAATAAATCGTAATTTGTATATGTTACGGCCAAAGTCCGAAGTCGACCAATTTGCGTTTTGGCTAACGTTGCTGTAAACTTACCGACCAATGCCCGATCTTTTTTTGATTTCGGGCTTTGGCCGGCCAATTCGCAAAGTGACTTGGGACGATCGGCCAAAGTAGGAAGAAAGAAATCAAGAGTATATTGTTTTGCACACTGATAAAAATGATGTATTTAAAAATGAGTATTTCTGTGCACTGTTTTTTTTAAAGTACAATTGTTTCAGAAACGAGTTCAAATGTACATGACACCTCTGAGTTAAAAATAAGCTTGTAATATATAAAAATATGATCTCGTGTTATTCTGTTCTCATATTAAAGTCATAATAGAAATTATTCAGTGAACGTATATGCTGTATCAACGTGATAGCGTGAAGATTATATTGCGCCCTTCAAAATGACGAATTATATCTTGAGCAAATGCGCTGCCTATCGTGCATGAATACAAAGGCAAATTGAGTATTCAGTTTGTCAATTACCTTTAAGGATGATCCTTAGTCTTTTTCTGCTTCATAGACCTAATGTTAAAGATCCTAGATCACATTGTCTCCCGAAATATCGCTTCAAAAAATATGAAATTTTTTGCAAAGGTAAATAGCAAATATAAGGGCTAATTAAAACAAATATGAAAGAAAAATAGTTTTGTTGTTAATATTATATAAAGACATTTCTTTATTGGAGCCATCTGTCTAATTTCACCTACAACATGTCTTTATTTATATTTTATACATAAATGTCATTATATTTATTTTAATTTACTCTTAATATTGTTTTTTTTCCTTGTAAAAAAGTTCGTATTTTATGAATCGATATTTCGGAAGAGGATGTAATCTGGAAAATTTAGCATTAGGTCTATGGGGCAGAAAAAGATTGACGATCACTCTTAAAACATTTCTTGGAATACACCGTTCTTGTGCGAGTTAGCTTTCTTCTTCTTGTGCGAGTTAGCCTAGATGACAGCGCAATGGGCTGCAGGTCGAACGGTCTGTGTTTGAGTCCATCTGGGTCCAACTATGTCAGTCGAGATTTCTTTTTGCAAATTTAGGTTTGCATAATTTCAGCAGATTTGAAAAAAAAAACCGCATACTTATATTTGAATCTCTGTACGCATTAAAAAAGTGAGTACATGCACTTCTCAAATTTAAGTCTATTTTACTCGGAGCTATTATAACAACATGAATTACTCAAGAATGAGTATATTTTACTTATTTTTAAGTATTCAGTTTTAATAGTGAATGTTACTAATTTCAAATGATGAAAACAATTGGATAGTGTTAAGCATCATTTATTGCAACAAGTTGAACTTCCATGGCATTTCGAATTGCATAAGTGTTGATTCTTCCTACTTTTACAGATATTTGTTCCGCTCTTGGTTTTGCAATTACATCTACCATTATCACATCAGGCTTTGGCCAAGGATTCCCAGCCACTTCGCGAAATGGCCAGCCAAAGTAGAATATACAATATTAATTGTAAGTACTTCGGACTTTGGCCAAAACGCGAATTGGCCAACTTCGGGCTTTGGCCGTAACATATATATCTCTTTGTAGCAGCACAATGAGCTAATATTAAGTTTTTATTAGAAGACCGACGTGTTCTATTATCTTATAATGGGTGTCCATTTAATTTCGTAACATTTGTCGATTCCTCAAAATTTAGAGTTTGGCATATAACGTCATTTGGAAAAATGATTTAAATTATATAAGAAATCTCACCTTGAATTGTTTCATCATTAAATAATTTATTAAAGGGATCTTGAATTTTAATTATTGTTGAAAGTTTCCTTTTTTATTAATAATATTTGATAAAATAATCTTGAGATCCAAACGTTTTATGCAAAGGTTTCTATTCCCTTACAGTAAAAAGAATGTCAGAGTTAGACAATTCTAAACATCACTTACTTACGCTAGTTTCGCCTATTTCAACATTTCCGTTATGTAAATAATATATAAGATTATGTCTACTAATTGTGTTTAAAATAATAAAATTCAATGATTCATAACTCAGTAAGCTATAATCGCCCAAGAGTGGATTAAAAAAGAATACCTATGAGACAGAAATAAATTAGTACTTAATATTAATAGCTTCTGGGAAGTGTATAAAGAGGGTAGATTCTATAAAGTTTTCGGCAATACATTTATTGGCTTAAACAACAAATACTACAATTCTTCATTTCGGGCATTTTTTCACCAAGTTATCTAAAATTATTTAGCACTTATATATTTAGCATTTATTTGAATTGATATTTTGTATAAACAATTTATATTTTTAATGTTTGTTGACAAACTATTTAATAAGCAGATTTAATAATTCTGGTGGTTAAGCATTTTTGACGCATACATAGTTTGTTTTGTAAAAAGGTCATTTGCTGAAAAAGAAAATTATATATTACTGTGTCAAAAGAATTTTAAACTTCATCAGATGCTAATTAACAAAGCATTCAACCATATTCTACTACAGGAAATATTTAAAAATTCATGTGCATAGGAAAAAACAATTAATTAAATTTTATTTTCTTATTTTCTTCGAAGTGAGCTGGTTCACAGAATTCCCTCTTTTATCAATTCATGTATAATAATTTTAGTAATTATTATACATGAATAATTTGTACGTTGACAATTTATCTTGTATTAATTTTTCCAAACCGTATTTCAAAGATTGGCGAGACATCCTTAGAAAATTAATAGAGATGAAAGTCTTTCATAGAAAACACAGTAAAAAAAAATCCCTGGAAACTGATTTACTATAACCACATTACCACATCAATCTAAAAATATGATACACTTTTTTCCGTAATTGAATATTAGATATACCTCCATCATTGAAATGATGGAGATAAAAACAATCTCGTCTTAAGCCAGATGCCTCATCATACTCATATTTAAAGTTCCAACATCAGAAAAAGCGTTTTATTATTTCTGAAAAATACCTGCTGTGATGATGATAGATTCAATTCTTAATAAAAAGATACAAAAGATTTCGAAATATCCGTAAATATCAGAGCGTATTGAGATCATGAAAGAGCATATTAGCAAATTTCTGGGAACTTATGAAAACATAATTGATTTGAATAAAAATATAGAAGAGTAATATATTCCCATGGTAGATTGCATCAGTTAATAAATGTTTATATATAACGTTGGAAAGGGGAATCTTAAGCTGTGTCTAAAATTATCTGTATGTCTATTGAATGCAACTTTTGAAATTCTAAAATGTTGTTATGTTTTTAAAGTCATCCCCAGTTCGACTGGTAACAAATCCGATTTTGTGTTATTAATGCATGATACTAATTTCTATAATTCATCATTAGTGATGTATGCGTTTGTAGACGCTGAATATATTATAAAAGACGGTATTAACAATTTAATTCCATTCGTAAATATTTTAATAATTATAGAATTTATTTTAAGGTTTACAAATAGCTGCGGGATTTTAAATAATTATAATACTTTCAATCAAAATTTGAAATTAATTCAATGATTCCGAAGTCCTCAGATGGATAGAGAGCGTTTATTATGAGGATAGTAAAAACTCGTAAATTAAACTTTTAAAGATGATAAATATATAATTCCCTACTTCTGTGAAAATCTGAAGTGCCATTTCATATTCTGAAGAGAATGATACACACTATTGGATTTCACCTTGTTAAATACGTTCGAGGGATTGAATCAAGAAATAAGTTCTGCTATTCCTTCCTTCAGAGTAAGCCCTTCTCATAGGTAGAAACCTAGGACGATCTTACAATCAAGATTCGCGAAGGGGAGATGGCGGTGTAAAAAATTCTCAAGAACATTCTGCCATTCTTCGGATTTTGTTAAAGCGGACGTTTTAGGCACTTCGGTATTAGAAGAGTTAACATCATTACCAATTATTTTTTAATAAAATTTTACTGGGACTTTTTTTTATTGGGACTTAATTTTACTTTTTATTAATACTCTTCATTCTTGTACATTTCGTTTCAAAATCCTTTTTTATTTTTAGCACAGCCTGCATATATTAATTAATTTTTCAAAATAAATTTTTAAATTTATATCTATAGCCTTTTTGGTATAAACCCATTATGTGAAAGCATTCAAATTAACGATTGTTATTATTGATACTTTCCCGATTGGTCAACAGTAAGGTATGTACTCATGATAGGGAGGATGCGAGACAGTTTCTGACGGTCAAAATCACACGGAGCGTAAGGCAGAAATAGACAGAAATCTGAATATCTGATCTCAGATAGGAATCTGATTTAGCTGCTATTATCAGCTGTAGCATATTGTGACAACTATCCAAAATGTTCGTTTCGCTTGAAGGAAAAAAAAAAACTTCCCAAATTTCTTATTCCATATTTTTAATTATAGTAGAGACCCCTTATATATTATTTGTCTAAGCAAGCTAAGTCGTTGGCGGGTAAAATAGTCCTCGTCCCGTTTTGATAAATTATTTAAAGGCATTATAATATTTCGAATTTTCAAACCAATATCCCGTTTTAAGGAAACTTTAAATATTTTTAATACGCTAATATAAAATTGCAAAGAAATGACAAGAAAAATTGCAATGCATTTTCAAAATCTATTCAAGTTTTATTGAAGAAGATAGATGGACAATTAAGTTTTTCAAATTGAAGATGAGATTAAAAGTAGTATTCTTTCTTTATTATGATCAAGTGTTTCTTTTTAGATCAGAAATCATTTCAAAAGAAACAGCTGTCGTTTTTGAAAGCCTATACATCTCATTCACTCTATTAAACTTATCAAGACGGCGACGAGCATCAATTTGGCTAATATTGGCTTATAGTTGGTTAAATTAAATTTAATATTATAAATATATCTTTGAAGAAAATATCATAAATGACAGTGTGACTTAAAGAGCATATAAAATTTAAGCAAAATTACCAATTCAGTGTTTATTTATGTTATCTGACATTGATTCGAAATTACAAAATCATTCCGAAAAGTATCCTATTTTAAATTCAAACTGAAATGCAATCTAATCAAATTATTTAATCGATTACCAGACCCCAAAGGCATATATTGTGTTTAGTATCATCGTTGAAACCTAAGCATAAAACATATATCATTAGAAGTGTTTTGGGTGAATTCACCATATTTCAGAATTTCGAAATATTTAACACTTTCACTATTGAGCCGAGCGAACCAGCCATGAAAGCTTATCCTGGTAGTTTGGTTTCTATTTCAAACGAGAAGTGCAAATTATAAAGCGAGGACATACTTCACGTTTTACAGTCTGTACCCCTTGTTTGAAATAGAAACTGACATACCAGGATATAATCTGCACAGCTGGTTCGGCCGAATCAACAATGAATGGATTAAAAAAGCATGCCATTGGTCCTTTTTTCTAATAACAAAACAAAACAAAATCTGTAATGAAATTATGCTATGCAAATACTCTAAGAATAAGAACAAAAAAAATGTTTATTATGCATTTCAAATCGATAAAATGATAGACTTGACTTAATATTAATATTTTATATACTAGCATCTTTTGGAGAATAGGTGATTTTCTAGAAATAACAGTTGATAAAAATTTCCATAAAATATTTTTTTGTAACTAGGTCTTAATAGCATCCTCTGTAAAACTATTGAAATTTCAAACTTTGATAGTCATATATTATTTAAAGGCCGTTAACACCCTTCTGTTTTTTACATTGGTGCTATACATTTCCCTAATTTTTTGCATATACAGGGTGGTTATAATTAAAGTACCCTGTTTAGACCTACGTAGTGTCCGCTCTAGTGGAAGGATGTCGAATAAACTTGATATTTAGGTTCTATCGATCATGGGGAAAAGAAATCTTCAATAAAAAAATTAGTTCAAATTTCGGCCGATAGATGGCGGTATCATGTACGATAAAGAGCGTTATGCAAATTTAGAGTAATTTAAAAAGCCAGTACTCACTGCCGCAAAACCATTCTTCGCCATGACGTTAGAGAAGAAAGGAAGAGCTTTACTGATAAAGTTGTTTTTATCAGAACAGCATAATTTGTCAGCTGCACTGCGAGAATATCGGCGCTTGAAAGACTTACGAAAAGGGCCTATGTCCAGGCAGGCTTTGAAAAAGATGATTATTAAATTTGAAGAGACTGGAGAGTTGTTTGTGGTACAAGGAAGAGAACGAAAACAGATTTCAAATGAAATTGCGGAAAATGTCGCTCTTGCTGTATCGAAAGAGCGTCTGATTCGTAATATTCTTCATCAAGTGCTCAAGCGGTGGCACGTGATTTGTCCCTTCCTTGGTCTACAGTACGAAAAGTTCTTCGACCCATCCATTGTAAAGTGGTATCCTTACACATACATCATGTGCAAGTGCTGAATCCTGCAGACCCTGAAAAACGAAATCAATTTGCTAGAATTTTTTAGCCAGAATAGCCATTGACAATTCATTGCCTTGGAACATTTTGTGCTTGGACGAGGCTCATTTTACCCTAGGCGGAGCAGTTAATACTCAGAACTGTCGCATATGGAGTACTGCAAGTCCTAATGATGTGCATGAATAGTCTCTACATCCTGATTACATTACTGTATGGTGTGGTTTTACTGCTGATTTCATTCTTGGTCCTTTTTTTTTTTTTGAGAAGAACACGCCTCATGGCCTTCAAAGGGGTCTCATTACGGGTGCCCCTTACCATGACCTTCATCAGCAGCAAGTCATTCTTGAGTTACAAGAACGCGAATGTTTAGGAACTACTGCCTTCATTCAAGATGGTGCACCACCTCACATTGCTTGACCAGCGACGGCATTGCTTCGTGCCTATTTTGAAGATCAACTGGTAATTTCAAGAAGTTTTACAACTGCCTGGCCCCCGCGTATTCCGAACTTGAATCCCTGTGATTTCTGGTTGTGGGGATTCCTGAAAGATCGTGTCTATGAAGGAAGCATACGGACTCTGCATGAATTGAAAGCAAGCATAACACGTCATGTTGCTGCAATTGATCAAGAAACCCTTCGTGCCACTGTTGAACACGCCATAGCAAGCTTTGAACATGTGCTTGACGTAAATGGAATGCGCATTGAACATATATTGTAATTAAATAAAGTTTTTAAGTTCCAAATTGTGTTTTTTGTTTTTTCATGCGCCGCCTTCTCACCTGGCGGTTGAAATTTGAACTAATTTTTTTTTAATTGCAGATTTCTGTTTCCCATGATCCATACAGCCTAAGTACCAAGTTTCTTCGACATCCTTCCACTAGAGCGGACACTACGTAGGTATACACAGGATAACTTTAATTATAACCATCGTGTATCTTTATATAACCGATTGTATCATAAGAAAGAGAGCCCATGGTTAAAATTGGTCAAGTTAAACAATTTCGACACTACTGATTCTTAAAGTAAGCATTGATAATATGTACAACAAGATTTCAAAAAAAAATGATTAGAAATGTGCTTCTTATTGAAATTTGCCAAACCTGGGAAAATAAGCTGAATATTTCATATCTTAATCATCAACAAAGTAAAAAATAACTAAAATGAGTATTTGGTCGAAACAATGAAAGCGATTTGAGATTCACTTCAATAATGAAATAATTATGCAATTGACTTAAAATTTGTCTATAAATTAGATAAAAACTAAAGAAATGCGGCAGAAAAAATGGTAAAAATGTAGCTTTTTCAATTTTAACGGGACATAAAAATTATCTCTGCCCTAGTTCCTGAAGTTTTTAAGGTGGATCTCCAAAAATGTGCTTAATTTTTGATTAATTACATTTTTAATTAAACTTCCAAAATAATTCATTTGAAGTGTACACTTTATCCTTAAAAATATACATTTACCAAATTTGGTTGCTACAGGGAAAGAGGTTTTGTCTGTTTAGCGTCAACAGAAACAAAGAAACATATAGACTCATATACATAAACATTCATTTTCATCAGTAGCAAAGATAACTCATTGAAAATCGTAGACATGATTATTTCAATGACGTTGTCTTATATCTAAAATAATAGAAACTCAAAGTGACAAAGTATGATAATTTATTAAATTTATTTCATTAAAAACATAAAAAGAAAATTTGTTTGCTGGCAGTTTTAATCTATTAATCGGGAACTCAGTTACTTAACCGAACATTTTCTCAGTTAATTAAAGGATCACTTACTTTAAGGATAATTTTCAATGCTATTCCTTTCATAAAATTAAAAATGAACAAAAAAATGTCAAAAAATAATCAAATGATTGCAGATTGATTAAAATGCAATCGCTGAAATTTGATATTTGATAGATTATTATGAAAATATGTCGATCAGTGAATTTAGAAGCTTTATTATCTTAAATTATTATAGAAAGGGAGAATTAAATCAAGCTCACCGAGTTAAAAGCTTTAATTCAATATTAATTAAATCGAAAGTTCTCCAAAACACCCCAGAGACTTTTCCGGAAAATCCAGCGAAGAATACCAATGCCTTAAAAGCTCTAGATAATTTAAGTGTTTGGGCATTATATATTTAATGCTTTGATTTTGCATAAGCTGAAGTTTGTGACAAATCTATTAATATGTTAAGGCGAAAATTTTAGTTAATGATGAATTCCAAAGCATATTATACTTGGACTTTATTTTCTTAATTTTCTTCTTTCTTTCTTATTGTATAATTTACTGAATTTAATAAAATTATTTTTTTCACAAGAGTTTTAAACTGAATAAATCATAATTATTTTTTGAACAGAAAAATAAATGCATTCACGCATTTGAGAAAAAGAAATCAAAAATAAATAAATCTGGAGCATTTTAAATTCTGTATTTGTTTTTTTATAAATTTTAAATTCATTTCGCAAATATTTATTTATTGGAGCCCTCTTTATTATCCAAAGCAACCATTGTCTGTTCATAAGATGGCAACAGTTGTTATGGGGATATTTTCCTACTGCTGAAATTTTGAATATTTAAATATAAGCTGAACAAGAAAAAAGGACAATCTTTTGAACTAAAAATAAAATGAAGGATCTATTTTTAAATTTTAACAGTTTATAATAAATCTGGAAGTCATTTAAACATTTCTATAGACAGTCTTCCCTCTGAAAAATAATTAAGTTGTTCTTTAGTAAAAAGAAAATTAAGGAAAAACTAAATATTAAGCAAAGTGCATACATAAAATAAAAAAGAATATTTTTTGTCATAAAAGTGTAAACGGTTTGCAATATCTCTTTGGACACTGCGTTTAATAACCTTGTTCTTTTATCGGCTCTCATATTTTTATAATTTGTACAAAAATATTATTTTATTTAGATCTTTGGCAAATATCAGATAAACATTTTACTTCTAAATGGAATATCTAACAAGTATAACAAGTTGTTATTATATTGTCATAGACAAGAAGTATTTTCTGTTTTATTTTGTACTACTATAGATTTGATCCAGCATGAAATATTTATGTATAATTTCATAAAATGACATGAAATTAGGGATCCACTTTGAAATATTTGACAAATTGAATATTTGTTTAATAGGATTACAATTCACAAACATCCTAAGTAAATATGTTGAATTAACAAATATTTCAAAGGTGGTGCTTTAAATCTTAGAATCCATAATGAATAATTCATCTATCTGATATGATCTCTAGATTCCTGAAAAACCACAGATTATGTAATTTATTGACTCATGAGTTTTAAAACAAAATTGATCAAATTGTGCTGAATTCACTTAGAGAGAGGCCATAGTGGTAAAATACTATTAATATTCTACTCGATGGTTCTGTAAATAATTTTAGTTGCTCCGTCATTATATTCAAGTAAAGCATTCAAATCATCACAAGCAACTTCTGATATATTAATCTTACCTTTATAATAGTAAAAAAAAATGATGTTGTTTACTTCAAGACTTCTAAACAAAATAATGTTGCAACACGATGCTTTCAAATTTTGTCCGTGAAAATAACAGTGTCACACTATCTATTTGAAAAATAATATATAATAATGCACAATACACAACAATATATAACGATAATGGACAACAATAAGTCATTGAAGTCCTGTGTTACATTCATTATTTTTCAATTGTTAAAATTTGTGTAATAATAAAAAAAAGATGGTGTTCACTCCGAGACTTCTAAACAAAAAAATTTGAAATACGATATTTTCTAATGTATCCATGAAAATAATAGTTTCACAATACGTAACAATCTACAACAATAGGTCAGTGAAGTATTGTGTTACATTCATTATTTTCGATTGTTTTCCCTAGATAGGAATGTATCTACTTTCCAAGAGAGATGTTCATTATAAGTTGCTGTGTCGCGTTTCTTGATTCTACTGCCTCATTATTTGTGCTGATAGTTCCTTATAGTTATTATTGAAGGCTCTTGTGAGACGGTAAGCTGTTTGAGATTTCCTAAGTTTTCCAAGCCGTCATTGCCATTCATTAAGAGTTTAATTTGTAGCTGGTTTCTTTGAATGAAGTCTCCCATTTCCAGCTTTAAAGGGTTTTTTTTCCTTCTACAATATAATTTCAGACATTACGAAATAAAAATAATATATATTTTCACAAATTATTAAGTAAAATTTTTATATAAAAATACACTTTAACACTATTGTTTATTTTTAATAAAAATAATCAGATTTATACATTAATTTAGATGAGCTCTTCTTCTACGTTGGCTACTTAATAACAACTAAAGAATTTCTAAGATGTATGCATAAAAAGTGAGCAAAAATTTCAAAATATTAAAAATGACACATAAAATATTTATAAAACAAAATCACCTAAGATCTAAAAATGAATGCAATAACATAATGCGTGATTTAATTTTAAACAGAAAATACTGCAAACAGCAAGCCTGACTATGATTATAATATTTTGACTGGTGCTGAAATACATTGAGTAAAAATGTTTCGGTCCGTCATTTGAATTAGATGAATAAAGTTGGCTGAGGCAAAAAGATTTTTTCGACTCAAAATTTTCTTAATATAAATATAAATTAATATTTATTAACATGTTAACACAAACACAATTTAATATAAATTAATATTTTAACACAAACTGAGTAGGTACCATTGAAGCCGGTAATATAATTCTACCTACTAATTCCTTATTTCTTGCTATCAATATAGTGTTATTTGATAAAAAGCAAAGTTGATGATACATGATGAATGGATCAGTGCATGAAAAAAATGTAGCTAGCTAATAAAACGACTTTAATTCATGTATTATAATTTCATGCTTTTATAATTAATAATAGTAATTAAAAAATTATTCTTTTATTTAAACGAGAAATAACATTTGATTATTGTTCAATAATAATTCAAAATAACCAATATCATTCACGAAATCTCATTTAATGAATTTAAAGTTTTTCTTCTTTTGTTTAAAGAAGAAGAAAAAATTTCTTGATTGAATGAAATGCCCATTGGGAAAATCCTTGAGTGAATTAATCCAATAATTCAAAATAACCAGTAAAATTCACGAATTCTTAATTACTGCGTTCAAATATTTTTTAAAACAAAGACACTTTCGTGATTGAATGAAATGTTCAACGCAAAACTTCTTGAGTGAATTAATGGACAAAAATATTCTTCACTTAATATAAGGCTTCACTTAATATATGAGCATAATATGAGGCTTTTAAATTAGTAAAAATAATTAAGATGATAAGTAGTTTTTTGCTTTTTTCACCAAAATGAAATTAAATGTTAAGCGACACTTCAATTTTTTGCTAATGAAAAATCACAGAAATATAGAAAAATTCAAATTGAGATAGAAAAAGAAATAAAAATAGGGGTAACTAAATTCAGCTTCGAATAACTTTTTTCACAACGTATACATTACATTTCTGCTACATAATTTCACCTTAATTTTTAGTAAAAATTCTTATATGATAATTAATTGAAAATTCGATTATCTATATTTAAAATTAAGGTGAAATTATATAACAGAAATATACTTTACA
>JAPMOR010087409.1:0-20336 GCA_026543865.1 Argiope aurantia
GTGTGTGTGTGTGTGTGTGTGTGTGTGTGTGAAGTGAACAAAAGCAACATTTTAATCCAAATCCGAGGAATTGATGGGAACCTTATTTTTCATTTGAAGCCTCTGATGCCTGTGTTTTCAATTCCCTGTAGACCTTCATCTGGATTGAATCTCATTCCAGGTTTGATTTGTGCTCCAACTTCTTTTTCCATTGCAAAAAATGTTCTTTTGTGAAAGAGTGTCTTTCAAACCCTGAAGTGAAGAAGAGCAGTATTTTAAACAAATTCCATGTACATGGTGCTAGTATTGTGCTATTCCGCAGTTTGCTCCTCTCAACACAACCAATAAATAAATTGTAGAATTGTGGAAAACTGTGCATAAGTAAGTATGAACAGTGATGAAAAAGAAGTTAGAGTTTAAAAGTAATCTCATCAAATAAAATTGCCACTTGTGGTGTCTCATTTGATGGAAGAAGGAAGGCATTATCTACATATATGGAAAATTTTAATGTCTTCGAAAAACTTTAAACGCTATTTTGTGTTGCAGTAAAATTTTAAATTATTAAAATTTAAGTAATTAAAGTAATAAAGTAAAAAGTTAATTAAGTAATTAAAGTAATAAAGTAAAAAGTTAATTTAGTAATTAAAGTAATAAAATAAGTAATTAAAAACACTGATTTAGGCCCGGGACATATATGTCCCATCAGTCCTGACCACTGGGACATATGTGTCCCAGTAGTCCTCAATGAGTAATTTTGTAAAGAAAACTAATGATTTTCTAGTCATAAAAGTTTTATTAAGAATGGTATGGTTTGAAACAATCAATGCACAATGGGACATTACACATCGTGCACATTATTTTAGTGCGCGATTCCTTCTTTTGTTGTGCACATTTACGGCACCGCCGTCGTATTTTTGTTGTTACTGGCAGATGGTCACCAACATTGAGTAAGCTTCGTGACGTTTTGGATGGGCGTCCCGTTCCTCTACGGCGATGATACTGTGCATTGAGCTTTCCGGATGCCATCAAGGCTTCTGCAAGAGGTACAATGAAGTCAAGAAGTGGGATTTTTCGATGTTTCATTTCGCAATGCGCTATTCATGAGTTAACCACTGCGCTCATGGATAGGCGAAAAAATACTTTTTTCCACCACTTGCAAGATTTTCGATCTAATTCATAGACATTTGTCATTTGGTCTGCAAGGTCTACACCTCCCATGATTTTGTTGTAGAATTCGATTGCCACAGGGCACTCAAATTCTTCTTTGCTTCCATCTTTCATGATACGATTTACTTTTGCGTATTTATCTTCGTGACAATTACTTAGCATCATCACTTCCTTTGAATTAAGCCACCTCGCACATATTGTTCCCTTTTCAGTTACGAGAAATTCAGTCTCACCCCTTTTGCTTAGTTTTGTTGCAAAGTTAGGAACATCTTTGCGTGTCTTGATGCACGTACCAACAGCAGGAGATTTCAGGGTTTCCATCAGGTGCACGCTTGTAAAAAATCGGTCAAAATCAAGCATCACGTCTTTTCCTCGGAATGTCTCCGTAAGCTTTGATACTACCCGTTCCCCGAGTGTGCCTTGAACTTCACCCGTTGCTTTTCCGGAATAAATGTTCATGTCATATACATATCCTGTTTTTGAATCAAATCGCTGCCAAATTTTTATCCCTCTTTTCACAGGTTTCATCGACATATATTGTTTGAGGGATGAACGCCCCTTGAATTTCGTCATTGATTCATCAATAGATTGATATGAGCTTTCGCTTCGGCACTGTTTGAAGGTTTGTTTCAGGCACGAAACAACCTCTTCAATGTAATATGTTTTACTTGTATTTTCTGGCTTATCTGGTTCAGCAAAATAAAGTTTCGACAACAACGTTTTACATCTGTCTCTTGAAACAGCATTTTTTATTACTACGTTTCCCAAAGAAGGATTAGATGACCAATAATGAGAGAATTTCGGCACCTTATTGTAAGACATGACAAGCATGCATCCAGGGACAAGCATAATTTCAGAGGGGTCTGTAGGGTGAATTGTTTGTCCTAACTTTTCGAGTCGTTGGTTTGTGCATTGAGATATCCAAATCATAAGACTTTTTGGAAACATCTTGAGAAACACGTCCAATTCGGTAGCTGAACGATTTAAGTTAAATAACAAACTAGGCGATGACTCTTCTGGAATTGCCATTCGAGGTTGGAAAGTTGAATCTGCATGAAACCATAAGATTGGTCTGCAGCCTGAAGGATTAGCTGATGGTATCTCATCAACTGATGAAAGTGATGCCGTATCAGTATCACTCAAAGCACCGTTGTTCTTTGTATTTTGAGGAATGGTATCATGATCGATATCCATTTCACACTCGTCTGAATCGGATGAGTACTGCAAATTGTGTGCTGCATCTTGAAAATCGGGATCGTCTATTTCGTCATCCAAATCAATATCTTCGTCTTCTGACTCTTCTAGTTTTTTTTTGATTTCTTCATTAGTAAGTCCACGGCGTCGAGTCATTTTAGACTGAATTTATTTGTGCCTAAATTAAAATGAATAAGCAACTATTTCAAAAGTAATCGAAAAATATAATATAAAGAAAAATGATCACATAGGACTGTTGGGACAATGTGTTCCCACAATCCAAGACGAGAGGGACACATATGTCCCGATAATAAAAACGGAAGTAAAACTTTGCCACTTACCAGTTGAGTTAATCCGCTTTGTGAGTAACTTATCTGGCCTTATATTTATGGATCAATCAAAATTTAATCGAAAATAGGCAGTATTTTTCAAAACTAAACTATTTACGTTCGTACAGTATGGAATGAGCTGCTACAACACTTCAAAAACGTGGGAATTTCCTTATGTACGGTAGTGCCATCTATGTTCTGTGAATGAAACTACCTTCAAAAATATTGGTAGGACTGGTGGGAAAGTCTCCCATTAGACTGAGAAGCTTTTCTATCCCAAAAGACTTTTTTGAAATTTGCTTGGGACATATGTGTCCTGTTAGGTGCGAAAGGGTTAGAATAGAAATCAGTATTAAAATTAAGTACCATTTTGAAATGTTTAGGGACAAATAAAGAACGTTTTTATGATAAATTATAAGTTAATGTTGTTTAGCTATATATAAAATATCTTTTGAAATACCAGAAATATTTTACAGTATAACTTAGATGATTGTCCTATAAAAAATACTTATACAAAGTTTAAGAATATTTATAAAATAATATTTTTTACAACTATTAAAGTAATTCAACCATGATAAGTTATTTTTCTGTATATTTCTCAGGATAGATATATTTAAATATTGTCTCTTTAGCTGAATTCCACAAGGATATCTTTGGCTTTAAGTTTGTGCAGCTAAAAGGTTAATTTAAGAACATTTAATGTATTTTTTCTGAAAAATATGTCTGAACCTATTCAAAAGATTGAAAAGTCGATGATATGAGAATTTCCATAACAACTAGTCAGTTTTAACTGTATGTAAAACTGTCCAGAAAAAAAAACTAGTAATATCCAAAATTTGAAGTTTTAGGTTCAGTATGAAACCACTTACAAACTTCGAAAATTTAAATTACTTCCAAAAATAATTAGAATTATCTTGTTTTGATTTAAAACTTCAAATGCCTTTTCTGAGGAAAATATTTGTGAAGAAAACTGTCGACCGTAACAATGATTCCTCAAAAAGTTGTTCAAATATTGATACTGTAATGAAACTTGTTCTAGCTTGGCACGGACTGAATGTCTCAGTGGTAGAATTCTATGAAGTGAAAGCGACAAGCTCGTATTTGACTGCAGTTTACTAAAAATAGTCTTGTCATTGATTTACTTTTTGTTATTTCTCGTTTGTTCTAGAATTTTCTTATAATTTCTGTATCTTTCTAAATCTATAAAATTCGAGTAATTTCGTCTTGTAGATAGAAATAGATGTAATGTTTAGTTAATTGAATAAAGTACCGTATTGAGATTAATGAGTCTTATCTTTGACTTTAGTTAACACACGATTAATCTTTATTTTTATAAGCAAATGTGTATGCATCATGTAAATAACCTGAATTTATCTTTCAGAGATATTGTTCAAATATTTCTATCTATATAATTCGTATTTTTTCTTAATCTTATTTCGAAGCATACATTTGTAAAAAATAAAATATTCAAGACTACTAAATAATACTAAAAATAATTTTTGCTATTAGTTAGTAAATTTAATATATTTATATACTCTTTATTTATTTTAGGGAAACTTATTGAAATGGAATTTAGAAAAAAAAATCAGTGTCTGAAGTTATAACTCGGTAATATGAACTTTCGAAAGTTCGTCCGTTGATTCGTTTAATAATGTAAGAGCTAGATTTGGCTTGATTACTCCATCTTAATGATAAAAAATATAAATAGGAACTCATTTAGAAACATATAAACTGAAGATATATAAACTGAAGATAAATCATTCATAATAATATAAAATACATAGTTTCAAAAATTGTGTAGTTTTTAAAACTCTAAAAATATATTTTTTTGAAGAATTACTTTAATAATCAAAAGATAAAAAAATGAATTTAATTTTATCTTTTAATAATTAAAGTAATTCTTTAAATAATAAGTATTGTAATCTTTTATCATAATGTTTTATTAAATGCATATCATGTACAGGTGTATTTAAAGTAAAGGAATAAAATGTTTTAAAATGTATCCAAACAAAATTGTCTTTTTTTTTTTTTTCTTTTCTGTCTTTCAGAATCACTCTATGAATGCAAGTAGAACTATAGTAGAATTGCTTTTGATGGCCCTCGTGTCCAATAACGGGGTATAAGGGGGGGTCGCTTCTATTGTTTGTATGGACCATAATCTACCGCATCTTCGATTTCAGATTATTCGTTTCATTGTCAGTAGAATTAGTAGGGATTTATAATCCAGTTGTAGAAACTTAAGGATTTGATCCTCTACGAGGTGGTAATGTAGAATTGTCAAAAATATTGTGGAATCGATTGATTGTACAGAAATGGAATGATCATCGACTTGCTTTGAATCATTACATGAAGCCTGTAGAGGCGAATTCCTCCAAAATTTAGAATGTTGTACAGTATTTTTTATTTTCTTATTTACTGTGACAGAGACAGATTTACTTTTGATCCTGCCTTTCTTTTAACTATTGTAAATTTCATTTGGTTTTTGAATCCTTCAATTTAGAGATGCTTTTAGAGGAGAAGTTGGATTCTTAGAAGCATTGATAAACGCATTTTTTAAATGCTATTTTTTTAAAAAGTTCTGAATTTGTTGTATTTGTAATATTATTAATAAATACATGATGGTCTTCACTGATCAAATCAGGATATTGTGCAAGTCCACTTCTTGAGTGAGTAATTGGTAATAAATTAGCTATATTAATTAGTGCTTTGAAAATATCAGATGTAAATGCAGAAAAAACGTTGGATGGTCACAAATATAATTAAAGGAGTTCTCCTTCTTATTTTCAAGGAGGATAATTCTTTCTCAAGTTGGCATTTGGAACATATACGAGAAAAAAGGCTATACTCACCCTTACACTTGATACATTTATTATTTTCTTGGAGAATCAAATTAAATTTAGCACATCTAGCGAAAGTAAATGTCTGACTGACGGTGTTTCGTTATGTCGAAAGCACTCACACTGAAAGACTTATCTTGAAAACCTTTCTTACAGAAATACATCAAACTTAAGTGACATCTTGAATGCACTTTGCGTTTAGATTCTCATTCGTTTCATTATTAAACAGTACGCCAATGTTGATGACTCCTTTATATAGGTTAGAAAATATAGAGGACGTGATAGACAGGAATTTGTTGACAGAGCTTTTAATTCTTTTAATTTTGAAATTTGACTTTCTTGCTTACGAGATGAGGCTTGAATTAGTAAATCATCAGAGCAAAGTTTCTGGTAGAATTCATGTTCTCGACTCTTCTTGAAATTACATTTTCGCCTAGAAATAATGAAACATTAAAACAAGATCTGGTTGATGTATTTTTCAATACAAAAAATATCGCATTTATTTGAATAATCTGTTTGCTCAAAGAAGGATAAATTTTTTTGAAAGTCTCATAGTTCGTAGTTCAAACTTTAGGTTCAAAAACACTGTCCACCATGATGACCAACAAGAGAAAGCAGCCACGGACTTTGCGCATTCTCAGCGTTTGCTCTTTCATTTGTGGTAGTCTGAACATGTATGCTTGGGAAAAGTGATTTCCATCAAAATAACTATAAAGCGGCTAACTGCTCATCGATTTTATACACTGAAGACTTAGACAGTGCATCACACGTCTAATGGGTAAGCACATATAGCCAACACATGGGCTTCGACTGCTCATGAGAAACAAGAAGCAAAGAGAAAGGTGATAGATTTTCATGGAGAATTACCTTGCTTGCCATTAAAGGAAAGATGAATCATAAGGTATAATGTGTGGAGAAAAAGGAATGAAGATTTCTTGGAACATTGGAATAGGGATACTTACCAAACACCTGAAGTAAACACCTGAGGTGACCGAATTTTCAAAAATTATTAAGTGAAGTAAGATGAAGGAATGTTTCAATGCTCAACTGCAATAACTATCATTTGTTTTGCTGCTAATACAATGTGACATAAGACTTTTCATTAATTATGTATATTCAGCAATGTAGAGTAGTTTTTCAATCCAACTGTAATATAGATCTATCTCTATATACGATACATCCATATAGAACGAATCATTAAATTTTCATTTCACAATTATAAACATTTCTTAGGAGACATTTTCAGTGGATTTGATGATTAACATATGATATTCCTAACGAAGTAATTCAAGAGCAAATACCTAAATGTCAGTTTGGATATTCCTTCAACTGTATGAAGAAACGATTTAAATCAAAAATGGTAAATAAATTATTATTATTTTGACGATATAACGTAATTCAATTTTGATTTAAACGAATGAATAATTTTTCAAATTCTTTACCTAATCAATTAAATATTTTTAAAAAAGAAATATCATTTTCAAATAATTTATATCCCACGTGAAATTATCAAATCTAAACAAACTATATTTAGTAAAATTATAAGAAAGTTAAAGTTGAGAAAAAAGGCCAGTTTCAACTAAAAGCTTTCATTATAACCTTTAAAAAAGACATAAAAACCCCGAAAATATATTTCAGGATTGAGCTTTGCAAATACTTCAAAATAATTGCTTTTCATTCATTTCAATACCGAATATTCGTTTGGGATAACATTATGAAAAAAGAAACATTTTTCTGGTTGATTCTTTCCTCCGTTGAACAAACAGGCGAGGAATATCAAAATCCTTTTTAAGAGACAAAGAAGATCCGGTATACTCTTCAAATGGATAAACTCGGCAAAAGGGGAGGGACGCAGATTTGTAAAATTCTGAAACACAAAAGTGGAAATGGAAGCTATTTCCAGAAATTGGAACACTGGTAATCCTAGCAATTCAAACCTTTTGGGGTAATCTGAGCAATAAAACGAGTACGACTGAAATTGGGAAGGGAATGAATTGATTCATTCTGTTAACGAAAAAGAGAAGCGGGTACTTAATAGATACACGCTTGAAATAGATTGGGGCTACTAATGACCTGGTAAGTTTTCCTAAACGGAAAACGGTTACCATTCCAGGCAATGAAAAAAAAAGGGCTGACCCAAATTTAAACCTTTTATTACAGTTCCAGAGGCAATTATTGTATGCTGTATTATTATCATGAGTTTTCAGCTCTGTGAAACTGCCCATGAAAGAAAAGATTTTTTTCGTATATAGGTAATCTTATGTGTTAACTTTTCGTCTGCTTGCACATAAGGCTCGATGGAAAAAAAGGAAATAAATCTCTAAAGAATGCATTCAAATTTCAAAGATGGAATAACAAAATAAAATCGTTTTTAAACTTACGGTTTTGGGATGATTTAATTGCAATGCAAAATATCATAAACTAAATATTGCTTTTAACTTTGACTTCTAGATTTGTCTGTAATTAATGAAACGAAAATATGGTCTTCTAGTATCGGATATAATCACCATGTATGACTGATTATATATAATTAAAACACTTTCAAAAGAATATATCTATAAAACATTTTTGCACTGCGATTACATTATACTGATTAATTCCAATACATTTTGAAGAAATTTTTTAAAAAAAACTATTTGCTAAAAATATACACAGTTTTTGCATATGGGTAAAAAAGTAAAGGATTTATTTGAGAATAACAGTATCTTATTATCATTATAGGGCCATTTTGCGTCTATTTACTTCAAAATATTTAGTGACTTTATTTTGAAAGTTTGATCTGTTTTTTGACATTTCCTTTACTGTATATTGATTAATTTCTTTTGTCTGTAATGTAATATGCATATATATTTTTCAGACAAGAGCTTTAAATTAAGTTTTGTTCAGTTTGTAATGTTAATAACTCTTTATGAAGTTATAATAGGGGTAATTGGGGCGAAATTCATATTTTTGAGCCGTGATCAATTGGTTAAGAAGACACTTGACAACATCTTTCAAAATAGCTTAATGCATAGATAAAAAACGTAATGCGAGGTACTTTACACAACAAATAGTAAATTTAATAATAATTCTAAGCAATCACTTATTAAATGTAAAATGTAACATTATGTTTTAATGTAGTTCCTTGTAATTTTATTTCACTTCGGATTCTAGTTCTAATGATAATTCAAATCATTATTTAAATAAACATCTTGATTTTTTGTTGAACTATTGTTAAAATTTCAAAAGTGCATGGATCTTTATTCATATTATCAAGCTTCAATTATTTAAATAAATATAAAAGACAAATCACCACGGGTAAAATAAAGCTTTTCAGGAACTTATATGTTTACTCTTTAGATATATTATAACATTATTTCTAAAATCTCTAATATGATAGTTCTAAAAAGATACTGTTGCAAAAGAAAAGAATGGTTACAATATCGCTGGAAGCGAAATTTCACTTTTCTTCTCTAAAAAAGTTTATTTCTTTAACTATATTGGCTCTATACTTAGAGTGAATCTCTCTAGATGAAAAAATTCAAATAAGTGTCTTTATTTCTTTCATTCATGGCAATCAATACAAACTACAAGCTACTCCGCCAAATAAATTAAAAGAATATATCCTCCCAGCTACTGGTAACTTCAGAGCAGGGAAATATACATTTCTTCTGGAGAGAAGATAAAAAAAGTGCAATACAACAGGAGCGGCAATTTATTCTTGGAGTAAATGACTTCCTTCCAGTAAGATTAGGCTGCAAATAAAGAATTGGAATCTGCTCTGAAATGAGCTCACAGGGCGCGTTATGGTTTCAAATGGAAGAAGCTCAGTTACCACAGAAAGAATAAGAAACAGAACAGCTGACATATATATTTGTTTGGGGGCAATATTGATTTGATACTTCGCATGAGGGCTATAATGTTGTTGTTGTTTTTTTCTTTTATGACCTTCATCCCGAACATGAGTTTTACCATATTCACAAAGCAATGTTGTTCTTCGAAAGGAAATCCATTGTTTTTTCTAATGCAGAAAAGAATATGGTGTACCTAATTTTCTTTTAGTGCTAAAGTTTTTATCAAAATGTGAAATTAGACTTCTTGTAAGAGGAGAGGTTTTGCATCAGATGTCTAATATCACTTTATAAATTGACCATAAAATGTAAAATAGACGATCATAGAGTTAAATGGCCAAACGGATAAAGGCAAAAAGAATAAATTGACTATAAGATGAAAAATAGACTATCGTAAAATAAAATGGTTAAAATGATATTGGAAAAAATGGCAATGTTTTATTTTTTTTTAAATTCACAAAGTGATCCTAAATTTAATACTGATAATCAATAGAAAAATGGTTCAATATAGCTATTTTCTTAATTTAATTGTTTACATATTAAAAAAAATTTCAAAACCACAACGCGACTTCTTACAAGAATTTATCTGATACGCAAGATAAAACCATCCGAAAATTATTTTATCAAATTAATTGAAATTATTTGTAATGAGGAATTAAAATACTCTTATCAAATCGAACATCGCATTTTTAACAGTCCATTATCTATGAAGAACTATGTTTCAGGATTAATTTCAAAACTAATATATGCAGGAATGGTGTGGTGGTAGACTTTTAATTTCTGAAAAATGAACCATTTTCCGGTATAATCACAATCGGAAACGTCTATTCTCATCACCCTTAGGTCTACCATAGCTTTTATACTGTATATTATAGTTTTCAGATAGAAGCAGGTGAATGTCCAAATGTATTTCAAAATTAGATCTCTCACACAGAATTCAAAACGATAATTTATCAAATTTATACAAGTAAATATTTCTTTTTATAATATTTTTATTTATTTTTTATATATATTACGCAAATCATACGCATATTATATATATATATATATTTCAATAACTCTCTGGATTTTTGTAAATAATTTTGATACATTCAACATACTTAGGTCAATTAACAAACAACTCTAAAACTATTCCGTTTTCCCCTTTTTATAAATATACTTTATTAGCAAAAATTTGCATATTTTTTTTAAAAAAATGTTTATTAGAAATTAATTATAATTATACTATATAATGTTTAAATTCTTAAAAAAACACCAAAAATTTTTTTTTCATTTTATTTACATAATTTGCTTAACCATTTACATAATGTATGTGTTTTTTTAATTTTTTTTTAATTTTAAAATATTTTAACCATATTTCACAAAATTATATTTTGCTATTAAAGTGTAAATATAATAATTTTCATTATTATTGGTAATATTTCATTTTTTTTAATTATTCAAGAATAAGAAATAATGTTCTGTTTTGCCTTGAGTATATTTTATACTGAGTATATTTTACTCTGAGTATATTTTATAACCCATAGAAGAAGTCATTCGAAACATTCTCATATACACTGTAATTAAGGTCTTATATCCTCCCTACATCACATAAAGTTAATGACTTTGTGTAAGACCACAATGCTTTGCAATGCATTAGCATACACTAGTTACTAAATGCAGAATGTTGGCGTGAATCTAATATTTTTACTAAATTTGTCGAATGAATACTTTTTTCATTCCTTTTTGCCGCCTTAACGAAACCAAAATTTGATACGAAATTATTGTTGTAGGCGCAAAATAACGTACCGATCAATTGGCTTAAGCAATTGTGCTTATGAGTTATTGAATTTTAAAGTATGCAAAAGACTAGCGATCAACGCTTTGATTGATTTTGATCAAAATTTAAAAGAATCTATATTTTAAATACTAAACATATGTAGCAAATAACATCTACATAGTCTTTGCGTTTAGCAGTTGTCAAGTTCACTTTTAATTGAACATCAATTAAATATTCCATGAAAGAAATCTAGTACCAAATCTGACAGAATTTAATAAATTTAATGGCTACTAAATATACCAAATTTCATCATTTTAGCTCAAATCGTTTTTTAATTATAGTATTCACTGACAGACATGCATAATACACAAAAATTTGCTTTTCAAACTCAGGGAAGGTCAAAACAGGAAAATTCATTAAAATCTCGAATTCGAATTTTTTGACGACTTCCACACTTGATTCATTCTAAGTACACGAGGATGTAAAACCTTTACTTTTAAGAAAAGGACCTTTTTTTTATATTTACTTTTCTTACATTTAAAACTAACCTATAGAATCAGATAATGGTGGATTTTCTTATTTAAATGTATCCATTATAAATCACTGCTACGTTTTCTTTTATATAATTTCATGTATAAAAACGTAGGCAGAAAGTCAAAGAGAATATTAGCACAAGAAACAGAATATAAATTAATTAATTATCTTGAATAACAGTATGAATTATATCCAATAAAATTCGAAAAAAAATATTTCGCTACATAATCAATTAAAACCAAGTCATACAAAATATTAAATGGAATTATAACATAATCAATAACCATGGTCAACAATTTAGTCTCTAAATGTTGTCTGTTAATAATATAATAATACCACAGTCACATTAGTATTCCAATTCAATACATTTAGGATTATATAGTTCAGGTTCAAAATATCGATCTTAAGGCGAAAAGGCCACATATATTATATACTGTGATGCTTGAACAAAAATTTCTGTTCTTCAACTGAAGAAAATACAATAGTATCAGTTATATGCCTGAACTAATAGCAATCTATTTTTCCTTGTAATTCATATCAGATACAAGGTTGTACTCACTAATCCATCTTATTTCTGTAAGCCCGATTCGATCGAGTAAACATGTAAAAGGGAAAGAGAAGCTTATTTTATTTAGATAACGCCAGACGTTTCGGATTTGTGTTGGTTAATCCAGTTCTTCGCATCCGATCATGCGAAATGATCAGTTGGTTTATCTTGCAACAGTTTATTCATTTGGAAAAATCTGATAAATCAAACAACTTATCAGATTTCATCTCTTAACCAAAGCAAATCTTCTAAACAAAAATGCAATTTGTTATTGAATAATTTTAATTATACTCACAAAAATAGATTTTTAAACTTAATCATTGAACAGAATAAAAGCATATAAAAAGCTTTCAACTGGAAAGTGTAGAATTTAATAATATTTAAAAACAAATGTCTGAAAATATTTCATTGAAGTATCTATCTTTAATTGAGATAGAATTGTATTTAATTATTGAAGATGCAATAAAAGTCAATAGAATAAGTACATTGCAGATTATATATTTATTGTTTAATGTTATGCTTATTAGAAAAATATTCAGTTTTAATTACAATAATTGATATTACTAATTAATAACTCCTTTGATTAGATCTCTCTGTTTCTAGCTTTAATAAGCAATCCTTTAATTACTTTAAAACATTCAAAATCAAACTGACTTCTTTTGCAGCAATGCACGCATTTTATAACTTCAGAAAATTTTACAAACTTTTGTGGATGTATAAAAACATTTGCTTTATTTTTTTTTTTATTATTCAAGCTTTAGAATACGAGATTTCTTTAAATAAAAGTGCTTCCAGTTTGAGCACCAAAATTCTAAACTAGGAGATATAAAATTCTTTCTTATAATACTCATATTTTGAACAATAAACAAAATTTACTTTCATACATGAATTATACACTTTCTCACAGCTGAGCAGTCAATATGGCTCTTTCATGATACCCCTCTTGTAGTTTCTTTTTGTCTGAGATTATCAAATAAATCTATTTAATTGATTTCAAAGTGGACACAACTAATACGGTTTAACCTTTTAATCAGCCTGGTTTTAAAATGTAAAGTCCGCATTTGACTTTATTCCTTGTGCTAGGCTGTCAGTAGCTAACCTACATCTTTCTGACTGTTATTTTTCTATAATGGTAATCATTTATTTTATTGATGACATATTGGCATTTCAGGCACATTGAATTGGCTTATAATTTCTAGTAAGTATTTCGGCTTTATAAAGTATTTTATATTTTTGTACAATATAGCTTTTGGTGATTACAAATTTCTTAGTAACAATTGTAAATACGAAAACTCTCTTCAAATTTACTTGCAGATAGTTCAGTGGTGAATCTTATACAGTGTTATTTGATTCATAAATTTTTATAAGTATAAAAAGAAAACATAAATCATGCACATAAAAACTGCACATTATTTTTTTTCACATAGCAGGTTTCACTTATCATTCTCTAAGCTTGCGTGGTAATCATTCAAAATATATGCAAATATGTTTATTAATCAGCAACAATAGTAATAACAATAAATTTTAATCACTTAAAATTCACATTCTGAAAAAATTTAGCATTTTATACAAATTATTTAATTTATGTATACTAATGTATAAATACAGTGCGTCATAAATAATTATTGAACAAGTTTTGGGATAAATCAGTCTTTATAAAATGGTCACCATTCAGAATAGCGGAACGGAAAAATTGCTGTACGGGATGTTTCAAAAGCCGTTTTGATCATCATTTGAAATAATGATTTTTTGATCAATTGAAATAATGATCATCATTTAATTGAAAAGGATGGATAAATGTATGGCACGAGTTTCATTATATATAAAATTACAAAACAATAAATGCTGGAATAAATAGAAATATGTGAAGAATAGTATTAGAATTCATAAAAGACTTCTTAAAGACCCATCATAAAATACAATCAAGTTTTATTGTTTAAACTACATTGTATTTCAATTTCCTATCTGCCATTCTACTTGCTTTTTTATTTACCATCTAGCTTACCAAAATGATGAAACTATACTCACTACTTATAATTCTAATGCTGCTCATATAACCAAATTATTGTGCTGTGGAAAATGCATATTTCATTGTGTGTAAAAACATGCACAATGAACACTTTCTATTTTCATGTACCTTCTTCTTTTAAAATGATTTGTTCTTCTATCATAATTTACTCTTGAAATCTGCATTAATGTTTCAGATAAGTCAATTCATTATATGAGAGACACCCTGAAGAGTAATATCAATTATTCTATTCTCAATATTTCTGTACCAAAGTAATTTCAAAGTACATAATGCAGATAGGTCCCCATTAACTTTCCTTCTAGATATTCTATGTATAAACATGTAAAAGAATATATTATCAGAATCATCTACCAAAGATTTACTAATTCACGAGTAAACAGTGCTTTAAATCAATGGTAATAAATATCCCTGTAGGATATTTATAAAATGATATCCGTGTGCGCATATGATATAAAACAAACGAAAGTAATCTTATTGCAGTTTACTTCTTAACGAAAAAAATGAGAAAATGGTTAAAACAGATGTCATTATTTATGACTTTCTTTTCGTATAAGAATGTCAAATTTTGATTTGAATTTGAATAGTAATCGTTAGGAAATTTCCAAAGCTATAATATTGTTTTCCTACACAGTTGCTCTCGTGGCAAGAAACAGAACTTTACAGATAACTATGTTGGATGTTGAATGAATACCAAGTGAACCCCCCCCCCCCCAAAAAAAAACCCATCTTGGCACAACCCTGACGAACCTTTCACGACGAATTTTGCGACTTCGGAGATCAAAACGAAGATACTCGATTTCTAGAATTTTTGAGATTATAAGGAGAAAAGGTAACATTCCTTCTAAAAAGGTATTTGCGTTTTCATGGGAGCTATAAAAATTATCGCCAAATTAGTGGTTAATAATCACATTAATGTTCTTTTTAAAGTTTGATCTACGGCGAAATATTTCGAAGTTGTAGAAAGAATCGTGTTGTTGTGAAAGACTTGAATTGTTGTTGTAATTATTTACTAATGATTTGTCGCTTTTTGCATTATTATTGTTGATTATTTTATGCATTCTTCATCTTTGTAGTTACTCGTTTTTCATGTTTTCTTCTAAAATAAAGCGTCGCCATTCGTTTATCAGCATGCTGGACTTTTCGTCGCGAATCCTTCAAAAGGAAAATTGGGTAATTAACAAGTCTCCAGTATGTAATAGGGATTTATATAGAGAAATTTTTAATTATTTTCTAATGAAATTAAAAGATTTATTTGGAAAAATATCTGTTTTTGTATATAAATACTTGTAACTTTAGTATTTTAAAATGTCCGTGTATATAATTCCAATGTGTTTAAATTTTAAATATTGCAAAGATTGGCTTAATGTATAATACTTGTAAAGAATACTTATTAATTTTAATCTAACAATAATTGATGTATAATATAAAAGTTTGATCAATTTTAAAAAAAAGGCAAATGCATATTGAAATTTTATTAATTGCAAACATCTCTGAAGTTTTTAGGTAGATCTTAAATCCTAAATTATTTACGACCTACGGCTAATATTAACATAGACACATTTTTTTTTATTTCATCGATTTATTAAGTTTAATATTTACTTAATCTCAGCTTAAATACCGAAACGTAAGTACATACAATTTGTAACTGGCAATTCAGCAATTTTTTGACTACCGCATCAACATTCTAATAGCACGTTTTAAACAAAAAAATGCAGATTTCCTTTCATGAAATACTTTATTGCATTTAATCTTCCAAATCTCTTAAATTTAAAAAATATATCGTTGTTGGGTTGTAAGTATGATGATTTGTATTAATGGAAAAAATCAAATCTAAGGAATAACGTGGGGCGCAATGAATCTTTGATCTTTCTGTATTGAATTAAAAAAATCCATAAATTTTATGTTTAATAATAATTTGAGAAATGAATCTCATCAAGTGAACTATCCAATATGGAAATCAGTATATTACATTCTTAAACAATTGGAAATTTTATTATCTACACTGTTTAATCAGATTATTTATTTTATTTTAGAATTTGTGTTTGAGCTCGATGCAACTAGGACTCTACAAAATATTTTCTTTTCCTTAATTTTGGAATCAAATTATAACATCTACGATAGACTTAATATCAGTTTGTGGTATCCAAAATAATTGTTTCACAATTCATTCCTGGCAAATATATTTAGTGAGGCGCTTATTAACTTTTCCCAACTAATTACCGACAACTGCACAGCTTTTAAATGTCTCTTATACATAAGTACAGCCTCACTCTACTTACAACATGAAACTGGCAATAAACTCCTACACCGAAAGACGCAATCACGAAATGCTGGAAAAGAGAGAGAGAGAGAGAGAGATCTCATCGTCCGTACTTTATCCAATACTTCGGCCTGCAGCAATAAAACATTTCTCCCTAATGGTGGACACAGATCCATAAATCCCTATGTTTTATTGAGGCCTGTTGCTTTACTGCCCATATCTAGCAAGGCGAGGAACCATAATTGGCGGTAAAGAGTTCCAAGCGTAAAACGAGATAGAGCCGCTCGTATTTCATTTGGCTGGAATCAGTCTTCCACAAATTTGGTAAACTAACTCTTGTACTAATCAAATAGGATGAGAGATAGTCATGTTAAATTGGAAATGTCTGGAACAGGTTTGTTCAGCAAGTTGCAACTATTTTGAAACAGTAAACTGCTCGCTAATAGGGAAATGGATTTTATTATCAAAATAATATTCCTCAATGCTCTATTTATCTGGAAGCGAGTTTGTGTCGAGATGAAATTCGTGCCCTTTGAACGATGAAAATTTTACAAATAAGCATAAACATTTTTTTTCCTCGGTATTTATAAATTCATATTAAATGTATAGCTAAGATTATTTCAGTGTTATGATCTTAATGTAGTGACATACTATAAATAAATTTAGTTATGAATGATGGTATTTTCCGCATGACAGATCATTGAAATTACATAAGGTGAAAATACACTCATTATGTTACGGTTTTCAAAATTTGGCTAGTTATTTATTTAAAAATAAACAAATATTCAAAATTTTTCTTTAATAAATTTCTTACATATTATTGATCTAAAATCTCCATTGTTTAAGAAGTATTTTTTTATATATATATTCTGTCTTTTTTCTATGCACTTTTTATTAAATTTTAATATATTTTAAAACTGTTTTAATAAAATATTTATATCTATTCATTATTTTGACTAATCATCTATGCTGTGACATATTAAATATTTGCATCAAGTTATCATATATAATTAAGTGTGTATTTTAAAAATAGAAAAAAAAACTAATTAGTCATAAATCTAAAATACTAATTACTATATCAAATAACGGTGTACTACTCAAAAATTCGAATCCCTTATGTTTATATGTTTAAAATTTATATCTATAAATGTGCTTTAATATTTTAATATTCATTAAGAATAATATGAATTATTTCTATAGCAGCAAAATACAATGTTTAAGTGTAATTTTTAATATATTACAGAATGTTTTATAAAGCTGAAATTTTAAAGATATATAAAAAAAATATCACACAATTAAACTATACATTTCAGAATTATTAGCCAACAATAACGGCCGTACTTTAAAAAATCTTACTTCATTAAATCATGAGTAAAATTTATGATAAATAGAACAAAATAATATGGCATAAATATTGCGATTGAGATATAGACGATTCTGTAAACTTAGGATACCAAAATGAAGACATTTGTCATTTTACTTAAAATTACTAATGCTTTAGTTATTAATCGGAGCATTGATAAACATTAATTTATTAAATAATATTGTTTTATTTTCAGTTTGTACTGCTTTTAAATAAATTGATTGCATTTTTCAGCTATTCCCATGTATATTAAAAGAAAAATGTTTTTCAGAAGAAAAAAAAATGAGCTTTTATAAATGTTGCGAAAATGGCGAAATATGTTTATTTTGAAAACCTGAGTTGAAATGTGTAGAAAAAAACTTATATCAATGATTATTATACTTCCCTTTCATTTGTTTAATTTTGTCACAATAAAAAGTAAATATCATCATATTTAGGATTTTAAAGGAAGAATAAAAATTTCAAACCGTTCTCTATTTAATTTAAACTCATCTGAAAAGTAAGAATAAATTTATCAATGTCATATTGAGCACGCATCATATATTATTAAATATAGTGTGATTTGTGGAAAGCACAGTTTTCTTATTATAAAAGTGTAATTCTTTTATTAAATTTTGCATTTATATAAAAGTTTTCCCAATAATTACTAATAATACCGACATAACTAATAAACCTTATTTTCCATATTCAATTAAAACGAAATATTTTATTAATTAATGCAAAATGTTATTTACATTTTATAAATAATATTATTTTACATTTCATATTTAATAAGCAAGTAGAATACAAATTTTAATAAATAAAGCAGCATGACAAACTCTTCAAAAAACAAATAAAAAACCGTACTTAATATATTTAATTAAAACAAATTTTTTTATTAACTAATACAAATTCTTATTTTTCTTTTACATATATTATTTTACAGTTCATTTTTAATAAACAAGGAGAATAAAATTTTTAACAAAAACAACAAGGCAAGACCTTGATAAAACAAATCCCGGGTTATAAAACGAAAAGAAGGATACTTTGACATATTTAAACATTTTATAAACATTTTCCTGTGATAGAAATGTCGTGAAATGGTTTTATATCACCATGTAATTTTCAATAGGAAAGGAAAAATAGTAAGAAAATTTCTCCAGCGTAATATCCTCAAATCTGTTCTTACTAACATATGTTACTGCTGCAGCAATTTATGTTGGAGCTCCACCTCGACAAATGTCTTCCCTTTCATCGTTTCTTAGCTCTCGCCATGCTGTTAAGAACACGAGTGTGTAAATGTTGTCAACAAGCAGATGATAGTTCTAGCCAGGCAGAGACAAATTGATGCTATAAATTTTGCTAAGCGAATGAGGTAAAAAGTGGATGATGGTAATTTAAAAGTAGTTCTAGCATTTCAGAAAGACATTTTAGTTCAAGCTCTTAACATATTTTATATTATTAATAGACGAAAAAATATATATTTTCGTAATTCTTAGGCAATTTTCATGACTGTTAGAAGAACGAAAAATAATAAAAAAAAATTAAAGGAGCATTTTTTTTTCCTTTCTAAGTTTTCTGAGAAACAATTATTTATCCTTTTCTAATGCTTCTTAGAGTTTTATAACCCTTAAAAAGATAATAAAAAGAGAATTATTATTATCTGTATATTTTGGCTTCCAATATTTACTAAACAGAAAGTTTGTATCTTTAGTGTTTATTAAAAGTATTAAATTTCCTAGTTGCAACAACAGTTGCTTTCATTTATTACATTAAAATATTTTAATCTCCTAAAAGTTACTTTATGTAAAACGCATGTGATACAAGGTTTTTTTTTTTCCAAAAGCAATACATTACCCTAGTATCGATTTTATTTTTCTTTTAGATCGATAATTTAGATTTAGATTTTATTAAAAGTAATTAATTTAATTATTTCTATTAAAGCTTATCTAATTATCTCTCCATTTATAAATCTAGACGTTTATTATTTATAATTAATCAAAAATTCCGAAATTTTAGGGCTTTAACTTTTAATGCACAGTGCATTACATTTAACATATTTTTGTGACCTTCGGATATATCTTTCTTTAATGAAATATATCATTAGCTAGCAATTAACAACTTCATGAAAAAAAAAAAACTCGATACTGTAGAAGTAAGAGAATTTTCAAGACCCGCAGAATGTGCCCAAGTTCTTTGAATCATGCTTCTAGACTAGATGTTTGTAAAATATATTATTGCATTTACAGTTGTCTTAGTGTATTCATTTAAACTTTTATACAAAACAGTTTTCACACTCCTTAAATATTACATATCTTCACATCTTCCTTTATTATGTTGTACAAAGCATGCTAGCTTGGGTTAAGGTGCACATTCAGATTTCATCAGATTAAAATTCAATTCATAGTTACTTTCTCACCTTATGTCGTATATATCATTTAGTTATAAACAGCTGATTTGATATATTTTAAAAATAATATTTTTCCTGATACAAATACTCGTTGTACTAAGTAAAATAAATTCTATATA